>JAKCPB010000199.1:0-125661 GCA_021442155.1 Cymbidium sinense | reverse complement strand
TTTTAGAGTTTACAATTAATAGTTTAGGGTTTTGGGTTTTGGGTTTTTTAGGCTTTTTAGGGGTGTAGGTTTAGGGTTAAGGGTTTAGAGTTAGTTTTAGGGTTTATGTTTAGGGTTTATGGTTTAGGATTAATGATTTAGGGTTTTTTAAATTAAGTAAATCGGTAGGTTTAGGTTTATTTAGTTTACTTTTTATTTATTTTTGTTTATTTTATTTATTATTATTATTATTATTATTATTTATTTTTATTTAGTTTAGTTTTTTTATTTTAAGTTTATTTATATTAGTTTAGGTTTTTTATTTTAGTTAATTTTTTAGGTTTAGGTTTAGGTTTATTTATTAGTTTAGTTTTATTTTTATTTTGTTTTTAAGGTTTAGGTTTTGTTATTTATTTTTAGGTTAAGGTTTAGGTTTCTATTTCATTTTTGTAAGTTTAGGTTTTAGGTTTTTATTTTAAGTTTATTTTTAGGTTTTATTTTTTAGTTTAGGTTTAGGTTTATTTTTAGTTTATTTTATTTTAGGGTTTAGGTTTAGTTTTGCATTTTATTTATTTTAGTTTAGTTTATTTTTAGGTTTATTTAATTTAATTTAATTTATTTTATTTAGTTTAGGTTTAGTTTTTTTTAGTTTCGCGTTTAGGTTTCATTTATTTTTAGGTTTTCTTTTTTAGGTTTATATTTTAGGTTTAGGTTTTTATTTTGTTTTTTATTTTATTTTATTTTAGGTTTACTTTATTTTTATTTTAAGTTTAGTTTATATTTTATTAAGGTTTTTTATTATTAGGTTTATTTTAGTTTTAGTTTAGTTTAGGTTTTCTTTATTTTATTTTGTTTGCTTTTATTTTTTATTTTATTTTTTTAGTTTAGGTTTAAGTTTTAGTTTAAGTTTTTATTTTATTTTATTTTATTATTTTATTTAATTTTAGATTTTATTTATTTATTTTATTTTTATGTTTTATTTAATTTAGGTTTTTTGGGTTTAGGGTTCAAGGTTTAGGGTTTAGGGTTTTAGAGTTTAGGGTTTTAGGATTTAGGGTTTAGGGTTTAGGATTTAGTGTTTAAGCTTTAGGGTTTAAGGTTTTAGGGTTGAGGGTTTAGGGTTTATGGTTTAAAGGTTTAGGGTTTAGATTTAGGATTTAAACTTTAGGTTTATAGTTTTAAGGTTTAAGTTTAGGTTTAGGGTTATTTAGGGTTTAGGGTTTAGGTTTAGGGTTTAGGTTAGAGTTTTAGGTTTAAGTTTAGGTTTAGTTTAGAATTATCAGGAGTTTAGGAGTTAAGTGTTTTAGTGTTTAGGGTTAGGGTTTAGGGTTTATTTAGTTTAGGGTTTAGTGTTTAGGGTTTATGGTTAGTTTAGGGTTTAAAGTTTAGGGTGTTAAGGTTTAGGGTTTAGGGTTTAAGGTCAGGGTTAGGGTTTAGGGTCTAGGGTTTAGCATTTAGAGTTTAAGCATTAGGGTTTAGGGTTTGCTTACTGTTTAGGATTTTTAGGGTTTGGGGTTTAAGGTTATAGGTTTAGGGTTTAGTGTTTACTATTAGTTTTTAGGTTTAGGGTTTAGGGTTTAGGTTTTTTTTAAAAAATAAGTAAACTAGTACTTTTATGTTTAGGGTTTATACTTTTATTTTAGGACTATTTAAAGTTTATTTTATTTTTATTTTATGTTTAGTTTTTATTTTATTTAAGATTTTTTATTATTAGTGTTATTTTATCATATTTAGGTTTAGGCTTTTTATTTTTTTTACTTTAAGGTTTTATTTTGTTTATGTTTAGTTTTTTAGGTTTTTAGGGTTTAGTGTTTAGAGTTTAGGGTTTTAAGGTTTAGGGTTTTAGGGTTTAGGGTTTCGGGTTAGTGTTTAGGGTTTAGGTTTAGGGTTTAGGGTTTAGGGTTTAGTGTTTAGACTTTAGGATTTAGGGTTTTTAGGCTATAGGGTTTAGGGTATTTTAGGGTTTAATGTGTAAGATTTAGGGTTTAGGGTTGTGGGTTTTTGGTTTAAAGTTTAGGGTTTAGGGTTTACGGTTTAGGGTATACGATTTAGGGTTTAGGGTTTTGGGTTTTTAGTGTTTAGGGTATAGGGTTTAGGGTTTACAGTTGTAGGTTTAGGGTTTAGGGTTTAGTGTTTAGAATTTTGTATTTTAGGGTTTTAGGGTGTAGGTTTTAATTTAGGGTTTATGGTTTAGGATTAAGGGTTTAGGGTTTTTTTTAAATTATGTAAACCAGTAGGTTTTGGTTTATTTAGTTTACTTTTTATTTATTTTAGTTTATTTTATTTTTTATTTTTTTTAGGTTCATTTTTTATTTTTATTTAGTTTAGTATATTTATTTTAGTTTTATTTATGCTAGTTTGTTTTTTTTATTTTAGTTAAATTTGTAGGTTTAGGTTTAGCTTTTTTTTATAAAATTGAATTTTATTTTTATTTCATTTTTTAGGTTTAGGTTTTATTATTTATTTTTAAGTTTAGGTTTAGGTTTCAATTTCATTTATGTTGGTTTAGGTTTTAGGTTATAATTTTAGGTTTATTTTTAAGTTTTATTTTTTAGTTAGGTTTAGGTTTATTTTTAATTTAGGGTTTAGGTTTAGCTTTAGCTTTAGTTTAATTATGATTTAGGTTTGAGTTTTATTTAGTTTAGTTTAGTTTATTTTTAGGTTTATTTAATTTAATTTAATTTATTTTATCTAGTTTACGTCTAGATTTTTCTTTTTTTTAGTTTAGGGTTTAGGTTTTATTTTTTTAGGTTTACTTTTTAGGTTTATATTTTAGGTTTAGGTTTTTATTTAGTTTTTCATTTTATTTTATTTTAGGTTTACTTTATTTTTATTTTAAGTTTAGTTTATATTTTATTAAGGTTTTTTTATTGTTAGGTTTATTTTACTTTTTAGTTTAATTTAGGTTTTTCTTTAATTTATTTTAGTTTTTTTTATTTTTTATTATATTTTAGTTTTTAGTTTAGGTTTAAGTTTTAGTTTAAGTTTCTATTTTATTTTATTTTATTATTTTATTTAAGTTTAGATTTTATTTATTTATTTATTTTTAAGTTTTATTTAGTTTAGGTTTTTAAGGTTTAGGGTTTAGGGTTTATGGTTTTAGGGTTTATGGTTTTAGGATTTAGGGTTTAGGTTTAAGCTTTAGGGTTTAAGGTTTTAGGGTTTAGTGTTTAGGGTTAAGGGTTTAGGGTTAGCTTAGGGTTTAGGGTTAGTTTAGGGTTTTGGGTTTAGGATTTAGGCTTTAGGTTTTATGGTTTTTAGGATTTAGGATTTAGGTTAGTTATTAGAGTTTAAGTTTAAGTTTCTGATTTAAGGTTTAGGTTTAGGTTTAGTTTAGGATTTTGGGTTTAGGGTTTAGGGTTTATGCTTTAGGTTTTAGGGTTTAGGGTATATGGCTTAGGGTTTAGGGTTTGTTTTAGGGTTTAGGGTTTAAGGTTAGTTTAGGGTTTAGTGTTTAGTGTTTATGGTTAGTTTAGGGTTTAGAGTTTATGGTGTTAAGGTTTAGGGTTTAGTGTTTAGGGTCTAAGGTTAGGTTTAGGGTATAAGGTTTAGTGTTTAGGGTTTAGGGTTTAAGCATTGGGGTTTAGGGTTGAGTGTTTAGGGTTTGCTTAGTGTTTAGGATTCTTTAGGGTTTGGGGTTTAGGGTTATAAGTTTTGGGTTTAGGGTTTAAGGTTTGGGTTTTTTTTAAAAAAAAAAAATTAAGAAAACATGTACTTTTAGGTTCAGGGTATAAGTTTTTATTTAGTTTTTATTTTATTTTATTTTAAAACTATTTTAAGTTTATTTTATTTTTATTTTACATTTAGTTTTTATTTATTTAAGTTTTTTATTCTTTCGATTATTTTACCTTATTTAGGTTTAGGCTTTTTCATTTATTTTACTTTAGGTTTTATTTTATTTAGGTTTAGCTTTTTAGGTTTTTAGGGTTTAGTGTTTTAGGGTTTTAGGGTTTAGGCTTTTGGGTTAGTGTTTAGGGTTTAGGGTTTAAGGTTTAGGGTTTAGGGTTTAGTGTTTAGGCTTCAGGGTTTAGGGTTTTTAGGCTTTAGGGTTTAGGGTTTTTAAGGTTTAGTGTGTAAGATTTAGGGTTTAGGGTTGTAGTTTTCGGTTTAAGGTTTAGGGTTTAGGGTTTATGGTTTAGGGTATATGGTTTAGGATTTAGGGTTTAAGGTTTTTTAGGGTTTAGGGTTGTAGGTTTAGGGTTGTAGGTTTAGGTTTGTAGGTTTAGGGTTAGTTTTAGGGTTTAAGATTTAGGATTTAGGGTTTAGAGTTTTTTATTTTTAAATTAATTAAACCACTAGTTTTAAGTTTATTTAGTTTATTTATTTTATTTATATTTATTTTAGTTTATTTTATTTTTTTATTTTTATTTAGCTTTATTATTTATTTTTATTTAGGTTTATTTTTTATTTTTATTTAGGTTAGTTTATTTATTTTAGGTTTATTTATTTTAGTTCAGGTTTTTTATTTTGGTTTTTTTTAGGTTTAGATTTAAGTTTAGGTTTATTTTTTGTTTGAGTTTTATTTTTATTTTATTTTTTAGGTTTAAGTTTTATTTTTATTTTTAGTTTTAGGTTTAGGTTTTAATTTTATTTTCTTAGGTTTAGGTTTTAGGTTTAATTTTAGTTTATATTTTTTAGTTTAGGTTTAGGTTTATTTTTAGTTTATTTTATTTTATTTAGGTTTTAGTTTTAGGTTTAGATTTAGTTTACTTTAGGTTTTATTTATTTTAGATTAGTTTATCTGTAGGTTTATTTATTTTTGTTTATTTTATTTTATTTAGTTTAGGTTTAGTTTTTTTTAGTTTTGGGTTTAGGTTTTATTTTTTATTTATTTTTACGTTTATATTTTAGGTTTAAGTTTTTATTTTATTTTATTTTAGGTTTATTTTATTTTATTAAACATTTTTTTTATTTTATTAATGTTTTTTATTCTTAGGTTTATTTTATTATGTAGTTTAGTTTAGGTTTTTCTTTATTTTATTATAATTTGTTTTTTTTATTTTTTTATTTTATTTTTTTAAGTTTATGTTTAGGTTTTAGTTTAGGTTTTTATTTTATTTTATTTTATTTTATTTTATTTAGGTTTAGGTTTTAATTATTTATTTTATTTTTAGGTTTTATTTAGTTTAGGTATAGGTTTTTAGGTTTTTAGTTAGGGTTCAGGGTTTAGGGTTTGTGATTTAGGGTTTTATGGCTTAAGCTTTTAGGATTTAGGGTTTGGGGTTTAGTGTTTAAGCTTTATGGTTTAGGGGTTTTATGGTTTAGGGTTTACGGTTTAGGGTTTAGGGTTTAAAGTTTAGACTTTAAGGTTTATGGTTTTTAGGGTTTAGGGTTTAGAATTTAGGGTTAGTTTAGGGTTTTGGGTTTAGGGTTTTGGGGTTTAGGGTTTAGGGTTTAGGGTTTAGGGTTTAGCATTTAGTGTTAGGGTTAAGGATTAAGGTTTAGAGTTTAGGGTTTAGGTGTTAGGGTTTAGGGTTTAGTGTTTAAATTTAGTTTAAGGTTTTTTTAGCTTTAGGTTTTAAGTTTAGTGTGTTAGGGTTTAGGTTTATGTTTTAGGGTTTATAGCTTAGTATCTGATTTATAGTTTAAGGTTTAGGTTTTAGGTTTAGTTTAGTGTTGTAGGTTTAGCGTTTAGAGTTTTTATTTTACATTTAGTTTTAATTTTATTTAAGCTTTTTGTTCTTAGTTTTATTTTATTTTTTTAGTGTAGTTTAGGTTATTATTTATTTTATCTTAATTTATTTTTATTAGTTTACTTTATTTTATTTTCTATTTTATGTTTAGGTTTAAGTTTAGGTTTTTTAGTTTATTTAAGTTTAGGTTTGTTTATTTATTTTATTTTTAGGTTTTATTTAGTTTAGGTTTATGTTATTAGGGTTTTAAGGTTTAGGGTTTAGTGTTAAGGGTTTAGGGTTATGGGTTTTAGGATTTATGATTTGAGGGTTTAGGGTTTAGGGTTTAGGGTTACGATTTAGGGTTTACTATTTACAGTTTAGGGTTTTAGGCTTTAGGGTTTAGGCTTTTTAGGGTTTAGGGTTTAGGGTTTAGGGTATTTTAGGGGCTAGGGTTTAGGTTTTATGGTTAATTTAAGGGTTTAGGGTTTATGGTTTATGGTTTAGGGTTTAGGGTTTAGGGTTTAGAGTTTAGAATTTAGGGTTTAGGGTTGTAGGTTTAGGGTTTAGGGGTTAGAGTTAGTTTTAGGGTTTAGGGTTTAGGGTTTAAGGTTTAGGATTTAGGGTTTAGGGTTTTTTTTTAAGTTAAGTAAACTGGTTGGTTTAGGTTTATTTAGTTTATTATTTATTTTTTTCAGCTTATTTTATTTTTTATTTTTGTTTAGGTTTATTATTTATTTTATTTATTTTAGTTTATTAATTTTAGGTTTTTTATTTTAGTTAATTTATTAAGTTTAGTTTTATTTTTTTTTTTTTTGAGTTTTACTTTTATTTTATTTTTTTAGGTTTAGTTTAGGTTATGTTTTATTTATTTTAGTTTAGGTTTAGGTTTATAATTTAGGTTTATTTTTAGGCTTATTTTTAGTTTAGGTTTAGGTTTATTTTTTTGTTTATTTTATTTTATTTAGGGTTTAGGTTTATGTTTAAGTTTAGTTTAATTGAGGTTTAGGTTTATTTATTTTAGTTTTTTTATTTTATTTAGTTTAGGTTTAGTTTTCTTTTTAGTTTAGGGTTTAGGTTTTATTTTTATTTATTTTTAGGCTTTCTTTTTTAGTTTATATTTTAGGTTCAGGTTTTTATTTAGTTTTTATTTTATTTTATTTTAAGTTTATTTTATTGTGATTTTACATTTTTTTATTTTATTAAGGTTTTTTATTCATTATTTTATTATATTTTGTAGTTTAGTTTAGGTTTTTCTTTTATTGATTTTAGTTTTTTTATTTATTATTTTATTTTAATTTTAGGTTTATGTTTAGGTTTAGTGTAGGTTTTATATTATAATATATTATTTTATATTTAGGATTAGGTTTATATTTATTTTATTTTAGGTTTATTTAGTTAGGTTTAGGTTTTAGGTTTTAGTTAGTTGAGTTTAGGTTTATTTAGGTTTAGGGTTTAGTTTTAGGTTTAGGGTTTAGGGTTTAATTTTTTTATAGTTTAGTTTAGGGTTTAAGTTTAGGTTCTTAGGGTTAAGTTTTTAGGGTTTAGGGTTTTAGTGTTTAGTTTTAGTTTAGGGTTAGTTTAGGAGTTTTATTTAGGGTTTATAGTTTAGGTTAGGAGTTAGGGTTTTAGGTTTAGGTTTAGGTTTATTTTAGGTTTAAGTTTAGGTTTATTTTATTAGTTTAGTTAAGGTTTAGGGTTTATAGTTTAGGTTTTAGGGTTTAGGGTTAGGTTTAGTTTAGAGTTTAGGTTTAGTTTTTAGTTAGGTTTAGGTTTAGGTTTACTTTTTAGGGTTTAGTTTAGGTTTAAGATTTAGGTTTAGGGTTTAGGGTTTAGGGATTTTTAGTGTTTAAGATTTAGGGTATTTAGGGTTTAGGGTTTTGAGTTTAGTTTTTGGGGGTAGTAGGATTAGGGTTTATGATTTAGGGTTAATATTAGTGTTTATGGTTTAGGGTTTAGGGTTTAGTATTTTTTTATTAAATTATTTTAGGTAGGTTTTAGTTTATTTAGGTTTTATTTAGTTTTTATTTATTTTAGGTTTATTTTAGTTTATTTTATTTTATTTTACATTTAGTTTTAATTTAATTTAGGTTTTTATTCTTAGGTTTATTTTATTTTTTAGTTTAGTTAAGGGTTTAGGGTTTAGATTTATTTTATTTTAGTTTATTTTTATTAGTTTACTTTATTTTATTTTTTAATTTAGATTTAGGTTTTAGTTTATTTAAGTTTAAGTATTTTATTTATTTTATTTTTAGGTTTTATTTAATTTAAGTTTTAGTTTTTAGGTTTTTAGGGTTTAGGGTTTAAGTTTTAGGGTTTCGGATTTAGGGTTTAGGGTTTAGGGTTTTAGGATTTAGGATTTTAGGGTTTAGGGTTTAGGGTTTCGGGTATAGGGTTTAGGATTTAGTGCTTATGCTTTAAGGTTTAGGGTTTTCAGGGTTTAGGGTTTATGGTTTAGGGTTAGCTTAGGGTTTAGGGTTTTTTTTAGGGTTTAGGGTTTAGGGTTTAGGATTTAGAGTTTTAAGTTTAGGGTTTAGGGTTTAAGGTTTAGGGTTTAGGGTTTAGAGTTCACGATTTGGGGTTTAGGGTTTATGTTTTAGAGTTTACAATTAATAGTTTAGGGTTTTGGGTTTTGGGTTTTTTAGGCTTTTTAGGGGTGTAGGTTTAGGGTTTAGGGTTTAGAGTTAGTTTTAGGGTTTATGTTTAGGGTTTATGGTTTAGGATTAAGGATTTATTTTAAAATAAGTATTTTAGGTTTATTTAGTTTACTTTTTATTTATTTTTATTTATTTTATTTATTATTATTATTATTATTATTATTATTATTATTATTATTTATTTTTATTTAGTTTAGTTTTTTTATTTTAAGTTTATTTATATTAGTTTAGGTTTTATTTTAGTTAATTTTAAGTTTAGGTTTAGGTTTATTTATTAGTTTAGTTTTATTTTATTTTGTTTTTTAGGTTTAGGTTTTGTTATTTATTATTTTTAGGTTAAGGTTTAGGTTTATTTCATTTTGTAAGTTTAGGTTTTAGGTTTTTTTTTTTTTTTTTTTTATTTTAAGTTTATTTTAGGTTTATTTTTTAGTTTAGGTTTAGGTTTATTTTAGTTTATTTTATTTTAGGGTTTAGGTTTAGTTTTGTGTTTATTTATTTTAGTTTAGTTTATTTTAGGTTTATTTAATTTAATTTAATTTATTTTATTTAGTTTAGGTTTAGTTTTTTTTTTTAGTTTCGCAGTTAGGTTTCATTTATTTTTAGGTTTTCTTTTTAGGTTTATATTTTAGGTTTAGGTTTCTATTTTGTTTTTTATTTTATTTTATTTTAGGTTTACTTTATTTTTATTTTAAGTTTAGTTTATATTTTATTAAGGTTTTTTTATTATTAGGTTTATTTTAGTTTTTAGTTTAGTTTAGGTTTTTCTTTATTTTATTTTAGTTTGCTTTTATTTTTTATTTTATTTTAGTTTTTAGTTTAGGTTTAAGTTTTAGTTTAAGTTTTTATTTTATTTTATTTTATTATTTTATTTAAGTTTAGATTTTATTTATTTATTTTATTTTTATGTTTTATTTAGTTTAGGTTTTTTGGGTTAGGGTTCAAGGTTTAAGGTTTAGGGTTTTAGAGTTTAGTGTTTTAGTATTTAGGGTTTAGGGTTTAGGGTTTAGTGTTTAAGCTTTAGGTTTAAGGTTTTTGGGGTTTAGGGTTTATGGATTAGGGTTAGTTTAGGGTTTAGTTAGTTTATTTTAATTTGATTTAGGTTTAGTTTAGGTTTTAGGGTTTAGTTTAGGTTTAGGTTTTTAGGGTTTAGGTTTATAGTTTAGGGTTTAAGTTTAGTCATTATTTAGGTTTAGGTTTAGTGTTTATCTTTATTAGTTTAGGGTATATTTAAGGTTTTAGAGTTAGTTTAGGAGTTAGTTTAGGGTTTAGGGTTTAGGTTTAATTTAGGGTTTAGGGTTTAGGTTAGTTTAGGGTTAGGTTTGGGGTTTAGGGTTTATTTTTAGGTTTTTAAGTTTTATTTAGGTTTTTTAGGGTTTTAAGGTTATAGGTTTAGGGTTTAATGTTTTTATTAGTTTTAGGTTTAGTTTAGGGTTTAGGTTTTAAAAAATTTATTACTTTTAGTTTAAGTTTATACTTTTATTTACTATTTAGTTTATTTTATTTTTATTTTATGTTTAGTTTTATTTTATTTATGTTTTTATTATTAGTGTTATTTTATTTGTTTAGCTTTTATTTTTTTACTTTAGGTTTATTTTGTTTATGTTTAGTTTTTTTAGGTTTTAGGGTTTAGTGTTTAGAGTTTAGGGTTTAGGTTTAGGGTTTTAGGTTTAGGGTTTTTTAGTGTTTAGGGTTTAGGTTTAGGGTTTAGGATTTAGGGTTTAGTGTTTAGACTTTATTTAGGGTTTTAGTTTAGGGTTTAAATTTTTAGGGTTTAATTTATGTTTAGGGTTTAGGGTTTGGTTTAAGTTTAGGTTTAGGGTATATGTTTATGTTTAGGTTTAGGGTTTAGGTTTAGGTTTAGGGTTTAGGGTTTAGGGTTTAGGGTTTACGGTTGTAGGTTTAGGGTTTAGGGTTTAGTGTTTAGGATTTTGTGTTTTTTAGGGTTTTTAGGGGTGTAGGTTTACGATTTAGGGTTTATGGTTTAGGATTAAGGGTTTAGGGTTTTTTTTTAGTTTAGTAGGTTTTTTTAATTTTATTTAGTTTATTTATTTATTTTAGTTTATTTTATTTTTATTTTTTATTTTATTTTTATTTTTTATTTAGTTTTATTTATTTTAGTTTTATTTATTAGTTTGTTTTTTTTTTTTATTTTAGTTAAATTTAGGTTTAGGTTTAGGTTTTATAGTTTATTTTTATTTATTTTTAGGTTTAGGTTTATTATTTATTTTTTAAGTTTAGGTTTAGGTTTATTTCATTTTGTTGGTTTAGGTTTAGGTTTTAATTTTAGGTTTATTTTAAGTTTTATTTTTTTTAGGTTTAGGTTTATTTTTAATTTAGGGTTTAGGTTTAGCTTTAGTTTAGTTTATTTGATTTAGGTTTGGGTTTTATTTAGTTTAGTTTAGTTTATTTTAGGTTTATTTAATTTAATTTAATTTATTTTATTAGTTTATTTTTTTCTTTGTTTAGGGTTTAGGTTTTATTTTTTTTTTTTAGGTTTCTTTTAGGTTTATATTTTAGGTTTAGGTTTTATTTAGTTTTATTTTATTTTATTTTAGGTTTATTTATTTTTTATTTTAAGTTTAGTTTATATTTTATTAGGTTTTTTTATTTTAGGTTTATTTTACTTTTAATTTAATTTAGGTTTTCTTTAATTTATTTTAGTTTTTTTTATTTTTTATTATATTTTAGTTTTTAATTTAGGTTTAAGTTTTAGTTTTAGTTTCTATTTTATTATTTTATTTAAGTTTAGATTTTATTTATTTATTTATTTTTTAAGTTTTATTTAGTTTAGGTTTTTAAGGTTTAGGGTTTAGGGTTTATGGTTTTAGGGTTTAGGTTTTAGGTTTAGGGTTTAGGTTTAAGTTTGGTTTAAGGTTTTAGGGTTTAGTGTTTAGGTTAAGGTTTAGGTTAGGTTTAGGGTTAGTTTAGGTTTAGGTTTAGATTTGTTTAGGTTTATAGTTTTAGGGTTTAGGATTTAGTTTTTAGGGTTTAGGGTTTAGGGTTTTATTTATTTAGGGTTTAGGTGAGTTAGGTTTAGGTTTAGGGTTTAGGTTTTTTATATTTAGTTTTAGGAGTTTTAGGGTTTAGCTTAGGTTTAGGGTTTGTTTAGGGTTTAGTTTAAGGTTAGTTTAGGGTTTAGTATTTAGTTTTATTTAGTTTAGGTTTAGAGTTTATAGTTTTAGTTTAGGTTTAGTTTTAGTTAGGTTTAGGTTTAGTTTAGTGTTTAGGTTTAGGGTTTATTTTGGGTTTAGGGTTAGTGTTTAGGGTTTATTAGTGTTTAGGTTTTATTTGGGGTTTAGGGTTTAGGTTTAGGGTTTAGGTTTATTTGGGTTTAGGGTTTAGGTTTTTTTATAGTTTTAGGTTAGGTATAAGTTTTATTATTTTATTTTATTTTATTTTTATTTTACATTTATTTTTTTATTTATTTAAGTTTTATTTTATTATTTTATTTATTTAGGTTTAGGCTTTTTTATTTATTTTACTTTAGGTTTTATTTTATTTAGGTTTAGCTTTTTAGGTTTTTAGGGTTTAGTGTTTAGAGTTTAGGGTTTTAGGGTTTAGGGTTTAGGCTTTTGGGTTAGTGTTTAGGGTTTAGGGTTTAAGGTTTAGGGTTTAGGGTTTAGCGTTTGTTTAGGTTTAGTTTTAGGTTTAGGGTTTATAGTTTTAGGTTTAGTGTAGATTTAGGGTTTAGGGTTTAGTTTTAGTTTAGGTTTAGGGTTTAGGGTTTATAGTTTTGTTATGGTTTAGGTTTATTTAAGGTTTTAGGGTTTAGGGTTTAGGGTTTAGTTTAGGTTTAGGGTTTAGGTTTAGGTTTTAGGTTTAGGGTTAGTTTTAGGGTTTAGATTTAGGATTTAGGGTTTAGAGTTTTTTATTTTTTTAAATTAATTTTAGTTTTAGTTTATTTAGTTTATTTATTTTATTTTTTATTTATTTTAGTTTATTTTATTTTTATTTTATTTTATTTTTATTTATTTTTTTATTTAGGTTTATTTTATTTTTTTTATTTAGGGTAGTTTATTTTAGGTTTATTTATTTTTTAGTTAGGTTTTTTATTTTGGTTTTTTTAGGTTTAGATTTAGGTTTAGGTTTATTTTTGTTAGTTTTATTTTTTATTTTATTTTTTTTTAGGTTTAAGTTTTATTTTTATTTTAGTTTAGGTTTAGGTTTAATTTTATTTTTTAGGTTTAGGTTTAGATTTAATTTTAATTTATATTTTTTTAATTTAGGTTTAGGTTTATTTTAGTTTATTTTATTTTATTTAGGTTTAGTTTTAGGTTTAGGTTTAGTTTACTTTAGGTTTATTTATTTTAGATTAGTTTATTTTAGTTTATTTATTTTAGTTTATTTTATTTTATTTAGTTTAGGTTTAGTTTTTTAGTTTGGGTTTAGGTTTATTTTTAATTTATTTTTTAAGTTTATATTTTAGGTTTAGGTTTTTATTTTATTTTATTTTAGGTTTATTTTATTTTATTTAACATTTTTTTATTTTATTAATGTTTTTTTTTTATTTTAGGTTTATTTTATTTTAGTTTAGTTTAGGTTTCTTTATTTTATTATAATTTATTTTTTTTTTATTTTTTTATTTTATTTTTTTAGTTTATGTTTAGGTTTAGTTTAGGTTTTATTTTTTATTTTATTTTATTTTTTTATTTAGGTTTAGGTTTTATTTATATTTTAGGTTTATTTAGTTTAAATTTAGGTTTTAGGTTTTAGTTAGGTTAGGGTTTAGGGTTTTATTTAGGGTTTTATGAGTTTAGGTTTAGGGTTTGGGGTTTAGTGTTTAACTTTATGGTTTAGGGTTTAGTTTAGTTTAGGTTTAGTTTAGTTTAGGTTTATTTAGTTTTAGGGTTTAGGGTTTATAGTTAGTTTAGGGTTTTGGTTAGGTTTTTTTTAGGGTTTAAGGTTTAGCATTTAGTTTAGGGTTATTAGGGTTTAGAGTTTAGGGTTTAGGTTTAGGGTTTAGTTTAGTGTTTAAGTTTATTTTTAGGTTTAGGTTTAGGTTTTAGGAGTTTTAGTGTTTAGATTTAGGGTTTAGGTTTAGTTTTAGGGTTTAGCTTAGTTATTTTATGGTTTAGAGTTTGATTTAGGGTTTAGGGTTTAGGCTTTAGGGTTTAGGGTTTTTAAGGTTTAGAGGTTAGGATTTTGGGTTAGTTTAGGGTTTAAGGTTTAGGATTTTAGCGTTTAGGGTTTTATTTTAAATTTATAGGTAGTTTAAGTTTATTTAGTTTTTATTTATTTTAGTTTATTTTTTATTTTTATTTTATTTAGGTTAATTTTATTTTTTATTAGGGTTTATTTTTTATTTTTATTTAAGTTTATTATTTTAGGTTTATTATTTTAGTTTAGGTTTTTTATTTTGGTTTATTTTTTAGGTTTAGATTTAGGTTTAGGTTAATTTTTAAGTTGAGTTTTATTTTTATTTTATTTTTTAGGTTTAACTTTTATTTTTATTTTTAGTTTTAGTTTTAGGTTTTAATTTTATTTTTGTAGGTTAAGATTTTAGGTTTATTTTTAGTTTTTATTTTTTATTTTAGGTTTAGGTTTATTTATTTTTTTAGTTTATTTTATTTTATTTAAGGTTTAGTTTTAGGTTTAGGTTTAGTTTAGTTTAGTTTTTTATTTTAGTTTAGTTTATTTTTATTATTTATTTAGTTTATTTTATTTTTTTTGTTTAGGTTTAGTTTTTTTTTTTAGTTTAGGGTTTAGGTTTTATTTTTTATTTATTTTTTAGTTTTATATTTTAGGTTTAGGTTTTTATTTTATTTTATTTTAGGTTTATTTTATTTTATTTTATTTTCTATTTTATTAATGTTTTTTTATTCTTAGGTTTATTTTATTTTAGTTTAGTTTAGGTTTCTCTTTAATTTATTATAATTTATTTTTATTTTTTATTTTATTTTTTTTAAGTTTATGTTTATGTTTTAGTTTAAGTTTTTATTTTATTTTATTTTATTTAGGTTTAAGTTTTAATTATTTATTCTATTTTTAGGTTTTATTTAGTTTAGGTATAGGTTTTTAGGTTTTTAGTTAGGGTTCAAGGTTTAGGGTTTACGATTTAGGGTTTTAGGGCTTAAGGTTTTAGGATTTAGGGTTTAGGGTTTAGGGTTTAGGGTTTATGGTTTTTTTAGGGAAGATGTAAGGTATTTTATTTAGGGTTTAGGTTTAGGGATAAACTAGGTTTTTTTTAAGGTAAATATCTAAGTACATAGAGTGAAAGCATAGATACAAGATGGTTAACATAATAAGCTAAAATAAGAATATGTTTAGGATGTAGGAATGCATGATAATAGGTAGTGAGAAGGAGAGAGAATCACGAGTTATAATAAGAGGGATTAGGAGTTAAGGCAATAGACGTTTGAACAAAACAATATAATATAGGTATGTTAGTAAGGAATTTGATAGAGAAGGTTTAGCTCAATCACATTTTAGGGTAAGTATGAGCATCAAACTTATTGAGGTTACATCACATGAGCTTTATCAGACCAATAGGGTGAGATCATAATCATAGTCAACAAACACAGGAGAAGGTAGCAGTTGTTGATATTCTTGTGAACTTTACTAGCAAATATCTTATCTAAAGTATATAGAGAATTATTTTTAGGATAGGAGTTTCATTAGGTTTATATCTTGACATGAGAATACATAAACATAAGAGGTGAGCCATCTTAGCGAGTTTATAGTCATTTAGAAGAGTGATACAATTAGAAAATTAGGTTTGAAATTAGTCAATATGAGTAATTAACAATGTCATATGATATAAATGAAGCTTTGTATGAAATAGTGACAAATTATTAATATCTTAGAAAAGCAATAGTAAAGGAGAGTTATAGCTCAAAGAGTGGGAACTAGGAGCAGTTTAGGTTAGGGGTAGGTAAAATAGTTAGGGAGTTAGTTGATAATATCAACAATCAGGAAAATAGAGAAAAGGCAATATAGCTCAAGGTTTAACCAATAGTTTTTAATAGTTAGATAATATCAATAGAAAGAGATTTAGGCAATATAGCTCAAGAAATGGTTTACTAAAATTAGGTTAGTAGGAAGGTTAGAAGTTTAGGACCACAATTAGATAATGGATCAACAATCAAAGTAAGGAGGATATTAGGAAGGGAAGGTTTAGTTTAATATTTTTAATTGACATCATTAAGAGTTAGGTAGGAATAAGGAGGTTTAGGTAAATAGGAGATAGGTAGCATTAGGTTAGATAGCTAATGCAACATTTGAACTTTAAGAATCAACAAGTGGATTATGGGTGTAACATTAGAATTTAGCAACAATTGAGGATAACATAGGGAAGAGACAAATTTATAAAACTCCTCAATCGAGTAGACATGACAATAGTAGATAAATAAATAAAGCATAAAAATAGTTATCTAGTTTAGGACAAAGTCACCAAAAACCATCACCATAGGTTTTTAGCATAAGACCACGAAATTTACAACCAACAAAGATGGAGCCAATTAGGTGTCAAGATACAACAGGGTAAATCTAGACAAGAGACAACCAAAATAGCAGGTAGCTTTAATTCCATTCATCGGTATAATCGAGCAATAGATACAAGTTTTAGTTGAAGAAAATAGCGGAGAATAGGTAGACCAATGGTGCAATGATAAACATAAAATAAAACAATAAGGGTTTAAAGCAAAATCTACCAGAAATCGTTCAATAGATTTAACAAAATAATCAAACCCTAGGGTAAGATGAGTATTAATATCCAACAAACAAGGCATTTAAAATAGTGGGCAGAGTTTAGTATATAGATAAAGGAAAGGAGATAATGAATAGCTACCATAAGTATTAGTGACATTAGGTATGAGTTTAGGATGCTTAGTTACCATAATCCAATTATTGGGATAATGATAATAATAATGGGTAGATCAATAAATTATGCATATAAGATAAATCATTTATTAATTAGCATAACAAAGAAATGAGCTTAAGTTGTGCATATTAATAAGGATGGGAGAACAACAAGAGGTTTATAGTGTTAGCATCAAAACCAAAAGACAAAGAAGTTTTTTTGGGCAAGGAAATTTAAAATATTTATGAACATTTTTTTTTAACACTCATAACCTTAGATTATTTAGTTTTGAATAACTAGTATGGAAAGCATAGAGACAAATATTAAAAATAACAATTTTTCTTTGAGATATTAGTTTATGGGATTAGTTTAAAGAAAATTATAGGTGCTATTTATTAAGAGCAAGGTTTAAAGTTGCTTTGTCACATTAGTAGTATTAGGATATTGGAGTTTAGGTAGGGTATAGGATATACCATTGGTTTATAGCGGGTAGAGTGGTTTAGGATATTCATGATCTCATCAAAGCATGAAGGGTGAAAATAATTTAAAGTTTAATGTTAGAGGAAGAAAGAGAAGGGGAGTAAATTTAGGGAGGGTGAAAGTAGGAGGTTTGGGTTATTGGAGATTGATGTGCATATAGTTTATTTTAATATTGTAAATGCCAAAAATAAAAATCTTTTAGAGAAGGTAGGAGAGTCATGGAGTTTGATATAGTTTAGGAGGAGAATTAGATTTTGAGGTAGGAAGGTTTAGTGTTTATGGTTTAGTTTTAAGATTTATAGTTTATTTAGTTTAGGGTTTAGGTTTATTTTGGGTTTAGGTTTTAGGTTTAATATTTTAGTTTAGGGTTATAGGTTTAGGTTTAGGGTTTTAGGTTTAGAGTTTAGGTTAGGGTTATTAGGGTTTATGTTTAGGGTTTAGTTTTAGGTTTTTTTAGGGAGTTTAGTTTAGGTTTAGTTATTTTAGTTTAGGTTTAGGGTTTTATTTAGGTTTAGGGTTTATTTAGGTTTAGTTTAAGGTTAGTTTAGATTTAGGGTTTATAGTTTTAGGTTTAGTTTAGGATTTAGGTTTATTTTAGGTTTATTAGGTATTTTATTAGTTAGGTTTAGAGTTTAGGGTTTAAGATTTAGGGTTTTTTCGGGTTTAGGGTTTAGGGTTTAGGATTTTTTTAATAAATTAAGTAAACCAGTAGGTTTAGTGTTTAGGTTTTTATTTAGTTTTTATTTTATTTTATTTTAGGTTTATTTTAGGTTTATTTTACTTTTTATTTTACTTTTAGTTTTAATTTAATTTAAATATTTTTATTCTTAGGTTTTGTGTAGTTTAGGTTATTATTTAATTTATCTTAGTTTATTTTTATTAGTTTACTTTATTTTATTTTTTAGTTTAGGTTTAGGTTTTAGTTTAGGTTTTAGTTTATTTAAGTTTAGGTTTGTTATTTATTTTATTTTTACATTTTATTTAGTTTAGGTTTAGGTTTTTAGGGTTTTAGGGTTTAAGGTTTAGGGTTTAGTGTTTAGGGTTTAGGGTTATGGGTTTTAGGATTTAGGGTTTTAAGGTTTAGGGTTTAGGGTTAGGGTTTAGGGTTTACAGTTTAGGGTTTAGGGTTTAGCATTTAGGCTTAAGGGTTTAGGGTTTTTAGGGTTTAGGTTTTAGAGTTTATGGTTAACTTTGGATTTAGGGTTTGTGGTATTTTAGGGTTTAGGGTTTAAGGTTTAGGGTTAATTTTAGGTTTAGGTTTAGGTTTATATTTAGGGTTTAGGTTTAGGTTTAGGTTTAGGTTTAGAGTTTATTTAGGGTTTAGGTTTAGGGATTTAGGGTTTAGGGTTTAGAGTTATTTTAGGGTTTAGGTTTACGATTTATAGTTTTAGGTTTAGGGTTTTATTTTAAAATTGTAGGTTTAGGTTTATTTTAATTTATTATTATTTTAGTTTATTTTATTTTATTGTATTTAGGTTTATTATTTATTTTTTTTTTATTGATTTTAGGTTTATTTATATTGCTTTATGTTTTTTTATTTTAGTTAATTTTTAAGTTTTTGGTTTATTTTGTTGAGTTTTATTTTATTTTTAGGTTTTTTTTTTATTTTAGGTTTAGGTTTAGGTTTTATTTATTTTGTAGGTTTAGTTTAGGTTTTAAGTTTATTTTTAGGTTTTATTTTTTAGTTTAGATTTAAGTTTATTTTTAGTTTATTTTATTTTATTTAGGGTTTAGGTTTAAGTTTAGTTTAATTAAGGTTTAGGTTTGGGTTTTAATTGTTTTAATTTAGTATATTTTTAGGTTTATTTATTTTAGTTTATTTTATTTATTTAGTTTAGGTTTAGTTTTTTTTTTAGTTTAGGGTTTAGGTTTTATTTTTATTTTTTAGACTTTCTTTTTAGGTTTATATTTTAGGTTTAGGTTTTTATTTAGTTTTTATTTCATTTTATTTTAAGTTTATTTTATTTTTATTTTACATTTTTTATTTTATTAATGTTTTTTATTCTTAGGTTTATTATATTTTATAGTTTAGTTTAGGTTTTTCTTTGCTTTATTTTAGTTTATTTATTTATTATTTTATTTTAATTTTAGGCCTAAGTTTTAGTTTAGGTTTTATATTATTTTATTTTATTATTATATTTAGGTTTAGGTTTTTTTTATTTATTTTATTTTTAGGTTTTATTTTGTTAAGGTTTAGGTTTTTAGGTTTTTAGTTAGGGTTTAGGGTTTAGGGTTTACTGTTTAAGGTTTTAGGGTTTAGGGTTTTATGATTTAGGATTTAGGGTTAGGGTTTAGGGTTTATGGTTTACTGTTTAAGCTTTATTTTTAGGGTTTAGGTTTAGGTTTAGGTTATTAGTTAGTTTAGTTTAGGTTTTAGGTTTAGGTTTTAGTTTAGGGTTTAAACTTTAGGTTATTTAGGTTTAGATTTAGTTTATAGTTTAGGTTAGGTTTAGGAGTTAGTTTAAGTTAGGTTATATTTAGGTTAAGGTTTAGGAGTTTATTTAGGGTTTAGGTTTAAGTTTAGGGTTAGTTAGGTTTAGAGTTTAGGTTTAGGTTTAGGATTAGTTTGATTAAGGTTAGGTTTAGTTTAGGTTTAGTTTAAATTTAAGGTTTTGAGTTTAGGTTTAGTTGGGTTATTGGGTTTTTTTAGGGTTTAGGGTTTAGGGTTAGTTTAGTGTTTAGTAGTTTGGGGTTTAGGGTTTAAGTTTTGTGTTAGGGTTTAGGGTTTAGGGTTTAGGGTAAGCAACCCGCAAGGATAGTAGCAAAATAGTATGAGCACCCGAGCCTCACCAAAAGGAATAACCAATTAAGAGAGCAAGCATCATGACATTGGTGACAACACTAAAAGAGACAAACAATAGCAAAAGGAAAACCATAAGTGCTGATCCTTCATCCACCAAATAGAAAAACCCTAACAACAACAATGAGTGGGAGCAAGACCATCTAAGTATGAAAAGGGTGTTACATGTAGTCAAGAGAGGTGAGACCAACCAAGGGAAACAGAAAAAAACAATCATGGAAAGACAACCAACAGGTTCCCAGAGCAGTCACCAAAGGAGCAAGAAAAAATAGGCAAAAGCAGCCACTCCTCCAACCAATCCAACTAGCCAAAACAACTAGTCCAACTAGCCATCCAAGAAATCCACCTAGCCAACCACATGAATGAGAGAAGATTCAAGTTATCAAAATAAAACACAACAGTATCAAGAACAACAACAGTCATCAAATCATAAACATCCAGAATGGCCCGGGAAGGGGTATAGAAAGACAACAACCTCCAAACCTAATCAAGGCAAAGAAAAAACCAACCCATAAAGGTAGAAAAACTAGCTAGGGACAAAAAGATAAAGAGTGCAATTAGACAAAATAACAAGCCAAAAAATAAAAACAACAACAAGAAAGACACCTAACCTAGCCACCAGTAAGGCCCAACAACACATAGACCATCAGCTATTTAACAATACCCAAACCCAAAACCAGTAGTGAGGAAGAGGTCCAACACATAACCAAGGAATCCAAACAAAAATAGAAACCAACCACCAACCCTAGTCAACAAAATAAGTAATTTGCCAACCACCTCCACATGCCAAAATCGAGCTAGAGATAAAACACCTAGAACAACCATCTAGCCAACCTAACTAGCAAAAATTGTTAGCCAACCCAGTTAGCCAACCAAGCCACATAGTCAACCACTACAGCAATAGATATAATAGGTTTGTATGTAGGCCAAAAAAGAGGCAAAAACCATATAGAAAAAAATTCCTACAGTAGCCAAAGCCACAAGAGGAAATAGGAAGCAAAGGGAAAAAGTTGGTAAAATCCTAGCCAGACAGTTAGCAACCACCAAGCTGAAAAAATAAAAACACCCCAGGCTGCACTAACAAAAATCATCAGGGAGCAACAACCATTCCAGAACAAAAAACAAGAGTTGAAAAACAAAACCCCAAAGAGGTAAAATTAGAAGTTCACCACAACCCAAAGAGGGTTTAATAAGGCTAAAACAAAAACAAAAGATCATCAAAAAAAATAATGATAAAACCAATCTAAGAATTTGTATGAGATAAGGAAATCAAATTTATCAGTTAACTAAATCTCTTAATAATTTAGGCAAAGTTTGGTTGTTAAATAAAGTTAACTCAATCAAGTTGGCAACAAAATTATCTAAATAATCACAAGCATTACCTTCATAAAGGATGTGGGAAATTTTAAAATAAACTTGTGAAAGCGGGACTTTTGTATGATTAAGAAGATAAAAATAATTCAGCATTCCCATTTCTATTGGAATTAAGGAAATCAAGAAGCAAGAGAGCATCAACTTCAATCCAGATGTTGAGGAAACTTCTATTCAAACAAATTTCAATTGCTTTATTAACAACCATAAGCTCGACAAAGAGAACAGATCAGGCTTTGAGAGGGTAGGCAAAAGCATAGATGTTAGTACCTTTAGATTCTCTAAGGATACCACCACAACCATATTTATTGGAAGCAACAGAACCATCAGTATTAACTTTAATCACATTGTCCTTAGGTTTAATCCAATGGATAATTCTAGCACCTTTCTGATAGTCAAGATCTGACAGAATGATACCCAATTTTTTAGCCACATATTTGTAACCTCTAAAATGAATGTTACTAATAAGATTGGCATTAAAAAAAGCATGAATTTTTTTTTCTTTAGTTCTAGCCAGGATCCTTTTATGTTTCATAGGAATACCATGATATTTAGCATCATTTCTATCCATCCAGATGAACCAGATAAAGGTAATAGCAATTAAAACTTTTATATGACCTTTCACAGTATTTTTGAAATAGGCTTCGAGAAGTTGATATAAAGAAAGGGAACCATGAAATTAGTTGGAATTAAATAAATAATCATACAAAACCATAATTTTGAAACAATATCACCATTTACAAAGACATGATTTACATTTTCAATATGAAAACAACAATAGCACTTTGAAGGTAAATAAAACCATTTAGACTAGAGGAAAGAGTCCAAAGGAATATAGTTATTCAAAATCCTCCAAGCTAAAATTGAATAAGAAATGGGAATGATATTGTTCCAAATTTTAATAAAAAATATTAGAAGGGTGTTGTTTATCTCTAATAAAGTTCTAAACCTCTTTAAGAACAAAATCACCATTATGAGGAAGTTTAAAAAGAATTTGATCTGGTTTGCTAGAAATAATGGGAATATTTCTAAAGTTGTCAAAAAGATAAATAAGGATATAGTTCTCAAGTTTGTTTTCATTTTGATTATTATTGAGCCAAAAATAATTAACTTTGATAGCAGTAGTAGAGTGGGTACATAATTGGGTGTCAATCAAACCGTTGCCAATCAACTGTCTTGCCAAAAGAAGAAGAACATTTGGATACCCCAAGATTTTAATGATTCGGCAACCCATTTAATGGAACAAAGCCTTTTCCAAATTGGAGAGTCATCAAAATTATAAGCATAGTTAAGAGGGTGTTTTCCTTGATAATATTTTTTCATCATAAAATTAGCCCAAAGGCTTTCATTCTTTCTAAAATTCCACCGAGTTTAGAGAAAGTAATGATAGCTTCACGAATAGGTTTGCAACCAAGACCTTCACCCAAGGACCACAACATTTATGCCAAGTTGTTCAATGCATTCTTTTGATAGACTTATTGGAGCCCCAAAAAAATTTGTTAAGCAAACGATCAATTCTGATAAGAGTGGCATTAGTGGGAATAATAGTTTGAATCAAATAAAGAGGTATAGAGTTGAGAGTGCATTTAAGGATAGTTGGCATACCACCAAAGGATAGTAAATGGAATTCCCAAAAAAATATTTAATTTGTAATTTTTTGAATTAACTCATCAAAAAGGTGGGAACATTTGCCTTTAAAGCGAGCACCCAAGTACTTAAGAGGTAAGTGTTGATGTTTAAAATTGTGATATGAAGGATTTGATTGATTTTATTATTGGAGATACTAGAGGATGTGATAAAATAGCTTTTGTTATCATTGATCAAAAGGCCACTTTCTCTACCAAATTTATTTAAAAAATTCTTAAGATGCTTGATGTGATGAGCATTGCAAAAAATAATGAAATCATCATCAAAACTTAGATGGGAAATAGGGAGACCACCAATAGTTCAATAGTACATACTAGGATATTTTAAGAATAAATCATTGATGCTCCTTGATAAGTACTCAATAGTAATAACAAATAAAGTTGGAGATAAGGGATCCCCTTGTCTTAAGCAATGGGAAGAGGGAAAGAAACCCAAGGCTTCTCCATTAAGCAAAATTGAAATCCAGGCATTATTAATACAATTTTCAATAAGAAGAGTTAATTTTCTAAAAAACCAAATAAATTCAGAATATGAAAAATGAAATCCCAAGAGATGTTATTAAAGGCTTTGGTAATATCTAATTTGAAAAGAATGTTGTCCCCTGTAGTCTTGGCATCAAGATCATGAATTAATTCTTGGGCAAGTAAAATATTATCAGAAATAGATCTACCTCTAACAAAACCAGTTTGGTTTAGAGAGATATTCTATTGACTAAAGGACTAAGTCATTTGTAAGATTTTGGAAATCAATTTTTTTGAAAAGGTGCAAAGACTAATAGGTCTAAAATCACTCCAAAGTCGGGTTATCTTTTTTTAGGTATGAGAATAATAGAAGTACTAGAAAATATCTAGGAAAAGAATTACCATTAAAAAAAATCAATCATTACCTCAATCAAATCATTTTTAATGATAAACCACATTTTGAAAAATTGAGTCATGAAACCCTCGGACCGACCAGAATCAAAATTCATACTATTAATAACTTTAAAATTTTATCTTCAATAGGCGATGGTAACCAAATCATTATCATCATTATTAATAATAGAAGGAATCAAGTGCGATTTTGAAATTGCCTCATAAGGGAAATTCATATTAAGCATACTTCTAAAGTAATTAATCATTGAATACTTAATATCATTTTTTTCCATAATCCAATCACAATTTTCATTTTTAATTTTTAGAATATTATTCAAGGCTCTCTTTTTGCTAACCAAAGCATTGAAATACCTAGTATTCCTGTCACCATCCAATATGTTTACTAGTAGCTTTTTAGTTCCAATAAGTCTATTCCATATTTTGGAAATTGACAAGTTTATCTTTAGCCTCAGTCAAATCTATAAGCTTAGAAGGATCAGACATAACAAAGATTTCAAGATCACAAACCAACATGTCCATGTCTTTAATATTAGCAAAAAGGTTTTTAAAATAATGCTTGTTCCACAAACCCAAATGTTGTTTAATTCTTTTAAGTTTTAACCAAAGTCTATTCATCCCCCTAAATGAATTATCAGGTTGTAAAGGGGCTTTTCAATTTTTAGCGACAACATCAAGGTAATCAATATGTTGAATCCACATGTTCTAGAATCTAAAGGAGAGTTATTAATTCTATTAGAATTATCTTTAGAAACTAGAAGAGGAGCATGATCAAACAAGGTTACGCTTAAATGATCAACATAAGTAATAGGCCATTGAGTAATCCAATGAGTATTAAAAGAATCATGTCAACCTCCAAAGTCTAGAGTTTTGTCAAGTGTAATTTGAACTCAATATCAACCAAATTGCAATCAAGGATCATATTGGAAAATTCTTCCATAGAATGAATATTGGGAGAGCAACCACCACTCCATTCGGAAGAAAAAAAGTATTGAAATCACCACACAAACCAAGGTTTGTTGATGAGGTAAAAAATTCCTCAAATTGTCCAAAGGAGATTTTTGATCTATAACAAGATTCATAAAAAAGAACCCAAAACACAATAGTCTCCATAAAAAATTTGTGCATTAACAACTTGTTGAAAATTATCAATAATAGAAACCTCAATGAAATTATTCCAAAAACATCAGATCTTATTACTAACATTGGAGTAAAATTTATTGAACCCAATCACTCTAGCAACATGGTTAATTTTATTATCATGAATAAGAGGTTCCAAATAATGAGTAAAGAAATATTATGAATCGACAAGATTTCTAATGTGATTGTGAATAGAGGGTACCAATCCCCTAACATTCCAAACAAGAAAATTAATCATAATAAAAGAAAAGGGGTGAGCAAGGGTTAATTAAGAGAGGAGTGGGAGGCCTTAGCCAATCTAGTGTTTTTGGACAATTTGAGAGGGTAATTTTTAACACTTTTTTTTAGCATGATAAGTTTGAAAACCATTTTCTTTTCCCCTGGAATCATCATCCGAGTAAGATTTAGTAACATTGGTCACCAATTTAGGAGACTTCTCCAAGTGTTTATGGGAAATTCACACTCTTTCAAATCTAGATTAAGTTGAAAAGTAGGATTAACATGAATATCAAGATTTAAAATGAGAGCGGTGATGATTTAGAACCATTTAAAGCACAAATAGTTAAATTTGGATGATAAATATTTTATGCTCAACATCATTTAAATCCTCATTGAAAACTTCATTTTCATTGATCAAAGCCAATAGATGTGGAGATAGAATCAAAGGATAGAATCATCATCCAATATTTTTGAAAATTTTTTATTCTCCACATTAAAAATGTTCAACTTTAAAGAAGAGATAAGAGGTAATTCATCCTTCCCAATTTGAAAATCAGTCGAAGCCATATCAATAGTAGGAGCCAAAATTGGTTCAATAGGAATAACCTTGATATTCAATGAATCAACCTCAATTGCATCCTTTAAACCATTCTTAGGATCCAAGGTTATTTTTTGAACATATGTAGGGATCGGCTTGACTAAGAGCAAGATTTTTTGGGAGGATTTCACTTTTTTTAAATGGGGATGGAGAATACATTGAATGATGTGGCCATGAATTTTATAATGAAAACAAATTGGAAGATTCTCCAATTCAACCTTTTACAAATACCCATACTTTGTTCAAAGCCAATCCAATCTTTCTTATGATATTTTTCAATTATGTCTATTTCCACTACGATCCAAGCCATGGAGGGGCAATATTGCTCCACAGTAGCTTGATTTAGTTGTAAAGGATGACAAAAAAGATCCCCAATAGTAAAAAGCACATGATGAGTAACAAAATGGATGTGCATATTAGGAAGAGATAACCACAGGTCAATAGTATTCCTCCTTAATGTCAAAAGGGGTGACCACTTCAGTAAGTGCATTTGACAATTAAAGATGAGGTAATAATGATGCACAAAAACATGTGAATAATCTAGAACATTAGAAAGTTGTATCAAAATATGCCAAGGGTTAATAAGACCAATCGAAAAGGCATCCGTTAGCTTAAGATTATAAAAAAAAAGGTGTGGATCTTATCCAAATTTGGACAATGTAAAGCAAATGTTTTGACTAGAGGGAATTCAAAAGGTTTTGTCAATAATTCAACATCCACATCAGAGCACCTAATAGCCAGCAAACCATGAAAAGAGATCAAAATGAAATTAATTGATTCAATAGAGTGAGAAGCCTTACCAAAGAGCACTTCCTTAAAGTATTTAGTAGAAGATGTAATAAGGTCGCCAATATCCAAAGTGTTGGATGCCCTAGTTGAAGCATCCAAAATTTGAGGTGGAGCCAAAAGAATTGAACTCATCGTAGAAATTATAAAGGATGAAGCATCATCAATCGAGATGTCGATCAAGCTCTAATTTGGCCAAAATAAAAAATGCAAAATTCCTAGTGAGATCCACACCAGATGGAATCAGAATCACTAGAAAAAGCGTTGGGAGGGAGGGAGGAGGAGTTTAGGTTAAGGTTTAGATTAGGTTTAGGTTTAAGTTTAGGTTTAGGTTTGGGTTTATGGTTTAGGGTTTTAAGGTTTAGGGTTTAGTGGTTTAGGGCTTTAGGGGTTTAGATGTTTAGGGTTTAGGGTTAAGAGTTTTAGGGTTTAGGTTTAGGTTTTTAGTTTAGGTTTAGTTAGGTTTAGGTTTAAGTTTAGGTTTAGGGTTTAGGGGTTAGGGTTTAGAGTTTAGAGTTTAGGGTTTAGGGTTTAGGGTTGTGAGGTTTAGGGTTTAAGTTTAGGGTTTAGGGTTTTTATATTTTTATATTTTATTAAATTAAGTAAACTAGTAGGTTAAGGTTCATTTAGTTTATATTTTATGTATTTTGGTTTATTTTATTTTTATTTTGATTTAAGTTTTTTTTTTAAATTATCTTAGTTTGTTTATTTTAGGTTTATTTATTTTAGTTTAGGTTTTTTTATTTTAGTTTATTTTTTAGGTTTAGGTTTAGGTTTATGTTTATTTTTTACTTTAGTTTTATTTTTATTTTTATTTAATTTTTTAGGTTTCAATTTTATTTTTTATTTTAGGTTTAGGTTTAGGTTTTTATTTTATTATTTTAGGTTTAGGTTTTAGGTTTTTATTTTAGGTTTATTTTTAGGTTTTATTTTTAGTTTAGGTTTAGGTTTATTTTTAGGTTTTTATTTTTTAGTTTAGGTTTATTTAATATATTTTAGGTTTTTAGGGTTTAGGGTTTAGGGTTTAGGGTTGTAGATTTTAGTGTTTAGGGTTTAGGGTTTAGGATTTAGGGTTTAGGGTTTTATGGTTTCGAGTTTAGGGTTTAGGGTTTAGGGTTTTAGGGTTTAGCATTTAGTGTTTAGGCTTGTAGGTTTAGGATTTAGGGTTTAGAGTTTTTTTATTTGTTTTTTTAATCTTACTATTTTTAAATTAAGCAAATAGGTAGATTTAGCTTTATTTAGTTTATGTTTTTTTATTTTAGTTTATTTTATTTTTTATTTTTATTTAGGTTTATTTTAATTTTTCTTTAGTTTTGTTAATTTATTTTAGGTTTATTTATTTTAGTTTATTTTTTAGGTTTAACTTTTAAATATTATTTTTAGGTTTAGGTTTAGGTTTTTATTTTATTTTTTTAGGTTTAGGTTTTAATTTTTTTTATTTTAGGTATATTTTTATGTATTATTTTTTAGTTTAGGTTTAGGTTTATTTTTAGTTTATTTTATTTTATTTAGTTTAGGTTTAGGTTTAGGTTTAGTTTATTTTAGGTTTAGGTTTAGGTTTCATTTATTTTAGTTTAGTTTATCTTAGTTTAGGTTTATTTTATTTTATTTTAGGTTTAGGTGTTTTTTAAGTTTAGGGTTTAGGTTTTATTTTTTATTTATTTTTAGGTTTATTTATTAGGTTTAGGTTTTATTTTATTTTATTTTAGGTTAATTTTATAATTATTTTAGGTTTCATTTTTTATTTAGGTGTTTATTTTTTTAGTTTAGTTTAGTTTTTTATTTATTTTATTTTAGTTTAGTTCTTATTTTTTAATTTATTTTCTTTTTAGGTTTAGGTTTAGGTTTTAGTTTATGTTTTTATTTTATATTATTTTTTCATTTTATTTTAGTTTAGGTTTTTTTATTTATTTTATTTTAGGTTTATTTAGTTTATGTTTAGGTTTTAGCTTTTCAGGGCTTAGGGTTTAGCGTTTAGATTTTAGGATTTTATTTTAGGTTTATTTTTGGATTTTATTTTTTTAGTTTAGGTTTAGGTTTATTTTTAGTTTATTTTATTTTATTTAGTTTAGGTTTAGTTTATTTTAGATTTTGGATTAGGTTGTATTTATTTTAGTTTAGTTTTAGGTTTATTTATTTTGTTATTTTATTTCTATTTTAGGTTTAGTTTTTTTTGGTTTTATTTATTATTTATTTTTAGGTTTATTTTTTAAGTTTTGGTTTATTTTATTTTTATGTTACATTTAGTTTTTATTTTATTTAGGTTTTTATTATTAGGTTTATTTTATTTTTTAATTTAGTTTAGGTCTTTATTTATTTATTTTAGTTTATTTTTTATTTTTTATTTTTAGGTTTAGGTTTAGGTTTTAGTTTAGGTTTTTATTTTATTTAGGTTTAGGTATTTTATTTATTTTATTTTTAGGTTATATTTTCTTTAGGTTTTTATGTTTTTAGGGTTTAGGGTTAGGGTTTAGGTTTAGGGTTTTGGGTTTTGGGTTTAGGGTTTAGGGTTTAGGGTTTAGGGCTTAGGATTTAGGGTTTAGGGGTTAGGGTTCTAGGGTTTTAGGTTTAGGGTTAGTTTTAGGGTTTAGGGATTAGTGTTAGGGATTTTTTTATTATTTTATATTATTTATATTATTTTTAAATTAAGTAAACTAGTAGGTTTATGTTTATTTAGTTTTTTTTGTATTTTGGTTTAATTTATTTTTTATTTTGATTTAAGTTTATTTTTATTTTTAATTAGTTTAGTTTAGTTATTTTAGGTTTATTTATTTAGTTTAGTTTTTTTTATTTTAATATATTTTTTACGTTTAGGTTTAGGTTTAAGTTTATTTTTTTACTATAGTTTATAGTTTAGTTTGATTTCTATTTTATTTTTTAGGTTTCAATTTTCTTCTTATTTTTAGGTTTAGGTTTAGTTTTTTTTAGGTTTAGGTTTTAGGTCTTTATTTTAGGTTTATTTTTAGGTTTTAATTTTTATTTTAGGTTTAGGTTTACTTTTAGGTTTTTATTTTTTAGTTTATGTTGATTTTATTTAATTTAGATTTTTAGAGTTTAGGGTTTAGGGTTTAGGGCTTAGGGTTTAGGATTTAGGGTTTAGGGTTTAGGGTTATAGATTTTAGGGTTTAGGGTTTAGGGTTTAGGAATTAGGGTTTAGGGTTTAAAGTTTAGGGTTTAGCATTTTAGGGTTTAGGGTTTAGGGTTTAGGGTTTAGGGTTTTAGAGTTTAGCATTTAAGTTTTAGGGTTTAGGTTTATTTTTATTTCTTTTATTTTATTTTATTATTTTATTATTTTCTAAATTAAGTAAATAGGTTTAGGTTTCTTTAGTTTATTTAGTTTATATTTAATTTATTTTAGTTTATTTTATTTCTTTTTTATTTAGGTCTATTTCATTTTTTATTTTTATGTTTAGGTTTAGCTTTGGGTTTATTTTTAGTTTAATTTTATTTTAATTTTATTTTTTAGGTTTTGGTTTTATTTTTTATTTTTTGGTTTAGGTTAGGTTTTTTTTTTTAGTTTAGGTTTAGGTTTTATTTTAGGTTTATTTTAATGTATTTTATTTTTAGTTTAGGATTAGGTTTATTTTAGTTTATTTTATTATATTTAATTCATGTTTAGGTTTTGGTTTAGTTTATTTTAGGTTTAGGTTTAGGTTTTATTTATTTTAGTTTAGTTTATCTTAGTTTAGGTTTATTTTATTCTAATTATAGGTTTAGGTTTTATTTTTTAGTTTAGGGTTTAGGTTTTATTTATTTTTATTTATGTTTAGGTTTTATTTTTCATTTTATTTTTTAGGTTTAGGTTTTTTTTAGTTTTATTTATTTTATTTTAGGTTAATTTTATTTTTTATTTTAGGTTTAATTTTAATTTATTTAGGTTTTCTATTTTTTAGTTTAGATTTTTTATTTTATTTTAGTTTAGTTTTAATTTTTAATTTCTTTTCTTTTAGATTTAGATTTAGCTTTAGGTTAGTTTATGTTTTTTATGTTTTATTTTTTCATTTTATTGGTTTTGGTTTATTTATTCATTTTATTTTTAAGTTTTATTTCATTTAGGTTTATGTTTTTAGATTTTTAGGGTTAGGTTTTAGGCTTATTTTTTAGATTTTTTTAAAGTTTAGGTTTAGGTTTATTTTTAGTTTATTTTATTCTATTTAGTTTAGGTTTAGTTTATTTTTGGTTTAGGTATAGATTTTATTTATTCTAGTTTAGTTTATTTTTGTTTAGGTTTAGGTTTATTTTATTTTTATTTTAGGTTTAGTTTTTGTTTTAGTTTAGGATTTGGCCTATATTTCTTATTTTTTTTAGGTTTATTTTTTGGTTTAGGTTTATTTAATTTTTATTTTACGTTTAGTTTTTATTATATTTATGTTTTTTATTCTTAGGTTTATTTTATTTTTTAATTTAGTATAGGTTTTTATTTAATTTATTTATTTATTTATTTTGGTTTAGGTTTTGGTTTTAATTTATGTTTTTTTATAATATTTTTTATTTTATTTAGGTATAGGTTTTTTATTTATTTTATTTTTAGGTTTTATTTTCTTTAGGTTTAGGTTTTTAGGTTTTTATGGTTTAGGGTTTATGATTTAGGGTTTAGTTTAGGGTTTAGGGTTTAAGGCTTTAGGGTTTAGGGTTTAGGGTTAGGGTTTAGGGTTTAGTGTTTAGGCTTTAGGATTTAGGATTTTTTAGGTTGTAGGGTATAGAGTTTAGGGTTTTTAGGATTTAGGGTTTATGGTTTAGGGTTAGTTTAGTGTTTATGGTCTAGGCTTTAAGGGTTTAGTGTTTATAGTTTAGGGTTTTGGGTTAGGGTGAGGGGTTAGGGTTTAGGGTTTAAGGTTTAGGGTTTAGGGTTTAGAGTTTAGCATTTAGATTTAGTTTAGAGTTGTAGGTTTAGGGTTCAAGGTTTAGGATTAGTTTTAGGGTTTAAAGTTTAGGTTTTAGGGTTTAGGGTTTTATTTTAAAATTAAACAAGTATGTTTAGGTTTTAGTTTATTTAGTTTATTTTAATTTATTTTAGTTTATTTTATTTTTTAGTTTTAGGTTTATTTTTATTTTTTATATAGTTTATTTTAGGTTGTTTATTTTGTTTAGGTTTTATTTTAGTTTATTTTAGGTTTAGGTTTAGGTTTATGTTTTATTTTGTTTAGTTTTATTTTATTATATTTTTTTTTGTTTAGGTTTTATTTTTTATTTTTAGGTTTAGGTTTAGGTTTTATTTTATATTTTAGGTTTAGGTTTTAGGTTTTTTTAGGTTTATTTTTAGGTTTTATTTTAGGTTTAGGTTTAGGTTTTATTTTTAGTTTTTATTTTATTTTATTTTAGGTTTATTTTATTTTTATCTTTCATTTAGTTTTTATTTTATTTATGTTTTTTATATTTAGGTTTATTTTATTTTTTGTTTAGTTTATATTTTTATTTATTTTATTTTAGTTTAGTTTTATTTTTAATTTTATTTTATTTTTAGGTTTAGGTTTAAGTTTTAGTTTAATTTTTATTTTATTTATTAATTTTTTTTATTTATTTAATTTTAAGTTTTATTTAGTTTAGATTTAGGTTTTAGGTTTTAGGGTTTTTGAGGTTTAGGTTTAGGGTTTAGGTTTGGGTTTAGGGTTTAGGGTTTAAGGTTTAGGGTTTTAGGATTTAGGGTTTAAGATTTAGCTTTGCATCAATTTTAAGATTTAGTGACATCCAAAGATGAATTTCCAAATAAGATTGGCCAAATGCACATATTCATTGATTTTAGGAATTAAATAATCATGTCCAAAAGATGAATTTCCACTACCAATCCGATGGTGGACATTGCCTCATCTCATGCGTCTTCTCTTTCATGGATGGCTCATCGGATATAACTAAATAAAGATGGCCCCGAAGATGAAAGAAAACACTACTTTAGAACACCGATCAAGTCTATTCTTTGTTGGTCATGCCTTTCATCCTTAAAATGCCGGTATACCATCGCTATGACTCAAATCTTCGACGAATTCATTAATCATCAAGTCGAGTGCTATGTCGATGATCTCATGGTCAAAAGTAGAGAGAAGGAAGAGCATCTCCTTGACTTGAGAGTAGTTTTTGAACAGTTAAGGCAATTTGACCTCAAAATGAACGACCTGAAGTGTGCATTCAAAGTAGCTTCAAGGAAATTTCTTGGGTTTGTTGTCTGACACCAGGGAATTGAAATAGATCGGGAGAAGATCAAGGTGACATTAAAATTCCACCCCCTAAAAGTTTAGCTCAACTCAGATCATTCCAATAGCGGTTGGTGTATCTAAGACGCTTTATATCCAACCTATTGGAAAGATGTCAGCCATTCTCAACACTTGTCAAAAAGCATGCCAAATTCAAGTGGAATGACAAGTGTGAGCATGCCTTCGAAGATATCAAGCATTACTGATGCGTCGCCGGTTCCGACTTATCCCAAACAGATGCTCATACTTTACACTATTGCATTAGATGACTTCTTTGGTGCTTTGTTGGCCAAAGTCAATGATAAAGGAAAGGAAAATGCACTATACTACTTCAACCATCTTCTAATCCTTGCTAAGTCTAATTATCCACCCATTGAGAAGCATTATCTAGCTTTAGTCTTTGCATCTCAAAAGCTACACCACTACATGCTTCCTCATTAGGTGAACTTAATCTCTAGGATCAATCCACTACAATATCTCATGACATGGCTGACGCTATCCGGGCGGTTGGCACGATGGTCCATGCCCCTCTCACAGTTTGACATTACCTTTGTACCCCTCCGTGCGGTGAAAGGACAAGCACTAGCAGATTTCTTAGTAGCACACCCACTTCCTGCTGACTCTCCGCTTAGTGATGACTACCATATGAATAAATCATGAACTTATGAGATACTAGCACTCACTATTGGGAGATGTACTTTGATGGTGCAGCATCATCTCAAAGAGGAGAAGTACCATAATCTACTATTCCAAAAAATATAGTGGTAAAAATATGTCAATTAACTCTGGACCACGATGTGATGAGATTTTCATATCATCTTTTCAATCCTTGTACCAACAACGAGGCTGAATATGAGGCTCTAATTGTTGGTATGGAGTTAATTATTACTCTATGAATCTAGAATATCAGCATCTTTGAAGATTCTTAACTAGTTATCAACCAAATCGCTGGGTCCTACAAGGTTATAAAGCCCAAGCGATTCTAAGTACACCATGCAGTTATTTGCCCAAATCTCAGAGGTTACCATTTATAAGATTCCTCAAGAGAGAATGTTGTAGTGTATGCTTTAGCCAAGCTTGCCATGGAGTTGGTATGTCCGGAGGATGAGTCCATATCAGTAAAGATCCAAAATAAATAAGTCTTATCCCTTATTGATATTGAACTCATAAAAAAGTACTCTCTTGAAAGGGAGGTTGGCATTGCCAAGATGGATGAGGAGTTAGATTGGAGGCAACCATTAATGTATTACTTAAATAAAGGCAAACTACCTCAAGAAAAGTCCCAAGCCCATCAAATGAAGCAGAGAGCACTTTCCTATGCTCATATGGATGGTGTATTGTACTGGCGGTCTTTTCATCATATGTGGTTACATTATTTAGATAAGCATGAATCCCATAAGATCGTGACCGAGGTACACTAAGGATTATGTGGAGCCAACCAATCTGGTCTGAAGATGAAAGCCAAGATCAAGAGACTAGGATACTATTGGTCATCAATGATCAAAGATTGCGTGGATATGGCTAGGAGATGCCACCAATATCAAATACCGTGGTCTACACCAACCACCCAACATTCTACATCCTACATTGCCCTCATGGCATTCAAGTGTTAGGGTACGACATAGTGGGTCGATTGATCCTCCTTTTTCAAAGTCATCGTTCATCTTACTACTACTTTTCCAAATGGGTGAAGGCAATTTCACTCAGAGAGCTCATAGCTCAGCATGTGCTCCAGTGTTTTAGGAATTATATCATATATATTTAGAGAACCTTGATGAATTATATCAGATAATGGTACTGCATTCTAGAGGACCTAGATCAACAACTTTGCTCAGAGACATAGCATAGATTGGAGATATTCTACCATCAACTACTTGAGGGAAAATGGCTTAGCAGAATCCATTAAAAAAACTCTCATCCAAATAATAAAGGAGTCATTAGTCAACAATAAGTTAGTTGAAGCCTTGTGGGAATACCACACCACATATAAAGCTCCAACTCAGTCTACTCCTTTCTACTTAGTGTATGGGTTCGAAGCCATTCTACCATTAGAAGTCTAACTCCCATCACTCAAGATAGTTGTGGGTAGTAAGATCACAACAAAGTAGAACACCAAGTTATGGTTAGAAGAGCTTGAAGGTTTGGAGGAGAGAATGCCTACCAAGGTGGATCTTATCAGCTTATTAATGATAAAGGAGAGTGCCCAATGCTTCCAATCAATGGGCTCTACTTAAAGAAATATTATAAATCATATTTAAAAATAATTATCATCAATGAAAATTCCATTTTAAATTGAATCTCTTCCATGTTTAAGGTATTCTTATTTTTGAATTTGCCACAATGTGTTTAGGGTAGGTGTAAGGAACTTCGGCGACATCATATCCTTCATCGACACAACACAAAACATAAACTACACAAACATATAAAACAAACCAAAATCTTTTATCTTGTCGAGTTGAGATAACGACACTCACCCAAATAGTTGCTCTAGGTCGGGGATGACATGCTTTACCCGTAGTGTGTCACCCTAGGGTCTTCTTGCATTTGAGGATGCAAGTTTGCTATCTTTCCTTCCTTACTTGGTCCTTTTGCTGGCTTGTTTGATTGGTAGGACTTATGTGTGGCCGTAAGCTACCTCATGTTTGCTTCATTTAAGAAGATGTGAGTCTTTATGCTTTCTTCTTGGATTAGCCTTGCGATGCAAGATCCACGCAAGACTCTCCCAACTATAAAGAAATCTGATAAACCCTAAACCCTAAAATAAAACTAAACCTAAAATATACCCTAAATCCATAAAAGTCAAACCATAAACCTTAACCACAAACCCTCACTAAACTTAAACCCTAAACCCTAAATCCTAAACCCTCAAACTAAACCTAAACCATAAACCTAAAAAAAACTACTAAACCTAAACTAAATAAAACCTAAAACTAAAATAAATAAAAAACTAAACCAAAATAAAATAAAATAATAATATAAAAAAAACCTAAACTAAAACCTAAACTTAAACCTAAACCTAAACCTAAACTAAAGGAAAATAAAATAAAAATAAAAATATAAAAATAAAATAAATAAAACCCAAACTAAAAAATAAAAAAACCTAAATAAAAAAAACTAAACCTAAAATAAAATAAAATAAATGAAAAATAAAATAAAATAAAACTAAATAAAAAAACCTAAACCTAAAAAAATAGTCTAAAATGAACCAATATAGGCATGGATTAGAGAAGAGACCTTTAAAAAATGAATCTCGAACAAAGTTTACCTAAAATTACCAAACAAAATTCTACAAAAAATAAGGTAGAACCCCCATCAAAAATTGTATCAGAGCCTAGAAGATCTCCACAAAATAAAAATACCTTTGAGTACGATCTCTATTATGCATGTTTATGCACACCAAGTTTTTCTTATCAAACTAATTTCCCATCATATGAATCTGAAATTAATGAAGAAAATGAAAGAAAGAAACGTTTGAAACTAACAAAATTAGAAGAAGATATATTCACTTTTCATGATAAATATAACTAAAGAATATTTATATAAAGAATATAAAAGACTTCTAGAGTTATTAAAATCAAATAGTCAACTAGAATTATTTCCGAGAGACAAATTTTCCATATCAAAGTGCCATTAGGGAACTTACAAATGGATAGTAACTAGTTATATGATAATAAGACAACACTATGAGTTAGGTCTTAGTTCAACCCCTTCAAACAAAATATCAACAAATAATTTAGGGAACAAAATGAAAATTAGCATAGCAAAGTTAAAAAATTTAAATCATTGTTACCAAAAAGATATAAACCTATTCTTTGGACTAATAGTACTAGTAATATACTTGAATTAGGAAAATGAATATTAGACAATCAACAAATTCTTAACAATAATATTGCCATAGCTGTATGTATGGAATTTGATTTACTAGAAATAAAACCATACGAAAATTCATCCTAGTATTCGTCAACTAAACAAAACCATATACAAACACCCAACAAAGGTAATATACAAGGAAATGTGAATTAATGAAATCATAAATGTCAATGAATCATAAGAGATAGATGAATCAATATTCATTTTACATCAACATCAATTTATGAATAACACACCATACCATCTATAGATAGACCACTTATTGAAATATCCACCTACATTACCAAATACTAGTAGCATGGATCATCCACTACTTCAACCTCAACACAATACATCCCACCTAGTGCTAGAAGAATTCCGATACTGAAAGATTATCCACCCACTAATACTCAAAAGAAATGTTTGCATGAACCAATTAGTGGACATGGTATTTACTTAAACTTAGACTGTTGTAAAAATATAGTAGAAACTATTGATAAATGGACAATATAAAATAGTCTAGCCATTTACAATTATAATCTCCAAGGTGAAGATGCATATAACTTTATCGAAAATACGTTAATATGTATCTATATAAAATGGATTCTTGGACTTAGTTCAAACCAAAAATAAGAAATTAGAAATACTTGTTTAGCTAAAACCACAGTAGGTACACCAGGAAAATGGGTAAGATTTTATGCATATTACATTAAAAGTGAATTCTTAGGGTACCAAAATAGATTCACTACAGAAGAAGAAAAAGCTAAAAAACAATCTAAAATTGCAAAAAAAAACTCACAATTCTTAGTATTTGCAATATTTATTATTTAAATGAATCTGATTGAATATCAAATTCTTTTATGATATTCATGAACCATAACGAAGCCAATATCTAGATACATTCTTCTACAAATTACGTGAACCATATAACATAATATGGAGTCAATAATTTCTTCAACATTATCTTACAGATATAACCTTAGGAGGTAGAGTTCTATTTCCTAAAGAAAAATTAGCAGAAGCCTGCCAACAAATTGATTTTCATCAATAAAATAAAATATATAAAAATTCTTTAAGAAAAAAAAAAAAAAAAAATTGAATTTAAAGAAAAAAAAATTTAACAAAAAAAATTAAAAATATTATATAATTATAAATGAGAAAAAGATTTACAAAGATTTCATAAAAAAAGAATGTATTTTTTAGAGGAATACAAATACTAATCAAAGCATACTTTAGAAAAAAAAATAACATTATGGATATATGTATAGAATTATTAATTCTAAAAAAGATGCTTTATTAATTCAAGAAACTTATGTTACCAAACTTTAATGTTTAATTTACATAATTATACCATCAAAATGATAGACATATAAAAAGAACTCTTATCAAACATAAATTAGATCATGTTCATTAAGTCATATTTGTTTATAGCATTACATATCAAGTAGTTGATGCCTATATAAACAATCATAATCATAGAAGATCACATAACAGAACCTATTCATATAGATTATATATTTTCTCATATAGGACAAACTATCCAACTAGACAAAGTAGATTATATAAATTTAAACTACGATTAGTTAGCTTTAGATATGAGAAAGCAATCTTATGAAGAAATAAGTTTTAGAATACCTAGAAAACTACTTTCTTTTAATGAACATAACAAAGATCTAATTATTCAACCTAGAAGGTATCGATAGAAAATTACAATATGCTAATAATCAATTAATACTTTAGGGTTATTATATTTCGTAATATCAACTCAATATTATTAGATACCAAATTACATAGTTCTCATATTGATGTCTCATTAATTCCTCTAAATCTACAAATCCAACGAAATGAACCATATATATATAAAGACTACCATGGAAATAAACATTACTGTCAAATTGAAACTAATATTCTATTTGGTTTTTGGGATATCCAAAAGCAACGAATAGACTTTCAACATACTTTTTTAATAGATGATACAAAAGAAGGATGGATTTTAGTAGGAATGGATTTTTTACAACAACATACTATTCAATTTACTGACTCCTCTGTCTGAATTAACTCTTCAATTATACTTTGACATCATAGTTAATTTTCATAGCTATATTAAAATTGAATTATATGTTCCCACTTATGATCTATACCTATTCATGCTATATGTGATCGTAGTGATATTACCATTGGTAAATGATGTATCCTTCTCCACATATTTCTCCTCAAATTGATACTTTACTTAGATACCTTCAATGGTATTCGTATAATTACTCATTATTGCTCTAATCAATATATCTTACTCTGTGAAACACTCATTTAAATACCTCGTTTATTGTGTTTGGATGAACCTGTTTCTGACCTCATCCTTGGAAATAACATTTTTAATTCCATGTATTCTTTTGCATAATATACTAACCACATTGAATTGATTACCCCTATAAACATACGTTAATTTGACCATTTATTCACCATCCCGTTTCTCATGATCCTACTAATCCACCTCCTTTTCGCAGCCAGCATGGTGATTTAGATAATTTAATTCAAACACATCTTTCCACTCACTCAAAATTTGGCTTACATTTATACCTCTTTACCAACCTTGACAAACTACAACTAATCAAACATCTCATTGAACAATTATTTTCTAAAACATTCTCTAAAATCCCTTGCAATTTTGGGCAAAAGAGAAACCTGTTTCCCATATTGAACCTATTAATCCTCACACTTATATATTTCAAAAATACACAATTGATGTCAAAACTCAAAATTCAAATCTTTGAATTATTACAACTAACTTATTGAACCAATTCATAGTCCTCATAGTAGCCACCTTCTTAATCATCTGAACAAGAAGTATGTAAGCCAGGATGGTCATTAATTATAAAAAACATAATGATAATACTAAATTTGATGAATACTTCTTACCAAACAAAGAAGTTAATTAATCAAATCAAAATGCGATGGTTTTCCAAATTAGATTGTAAATCAGATTTTGGCGAATAAAATGCATCCAGATCGAATTTATAGCCTTTAGTACCCATAAGGACACTATCAATGGAATGTAATTTATTTTGGCTTAAAAAATGCTCCATAAATATTCCAATGAAGAATGGATTACTTATTTACTGAATTTAATATGTTCTTTAATCTATGTTGACAATATTCTTATTTTTAGCAACACACTCCTTTACATCTAAAACATTTAACTTTATTGCTCAAAAGGCATATAAACATGGTATTGCCTTAAGTAAAAGGCATTCTTTTAACACAACATATAGACTTCTTAGGTTTAAAATTGATAAAGGAACCATTGAACTACAAGATCACATTTTAAACAAAATTGATAACTTTTCTAGCATTAATAATCAAAAAACAATTACAATGATTTTAGGATGTATCAATTATCTGCTTTTATTCAAAATTTAGCCACATTATGCACTCCTCTTCAAAATAAGCTACAAAAATATGGCATGGGCGGGATCTAAATAATGATCAAACTTTACAAAAAATAAAAATAGCTCTAAAATCTCCCTAAATTACACGGCAATAATGGAAAATTAATAAGATAGCTCGACATGTGTTGGGGTGCAATTCTAAAAGCACAAAGAAATAATTTTGAAGTACTCTATCGATATGCATCTAACATACACAATAGAACAAAATTATCATATTAATGAAAAGAACTCTTAGCCATTAAAAGGCTATCAAAAATTTGAAATATTTTAAATGAACATTTTATAATACAAATAAAATAACAATCTCTTTCATTAAGGAAAAATAATTGATTCATTACAAATAAAATACTTATTCACGCAAAGTTGGTTTTTGCATATAATTTTGACATAGAATATATTGAAGGAAAAAATAATTATCTAGCGATACATTAACACTGAGAATTTTAGACATGAGCATAGAATATGATCTACAAATTAGATATCCCGGAACATATGGAGGAACCATATACCATCAAATAAAATCTCGACAAAATCATGAGCAACTTATTGACAATTATGAGATACTTGAATTCGATGTGAAAATTAGAATGTGAAATCTCTTATGGTACCAAGATTCTAGCGAATTACAAAAAAGTAAAATTTATCTCAATGGTGAAAGATGAAGAAGAATTACCATCGCTTGCTCAATTATAGATAATATGCAATTACCAAAAAAGGATGCCATCCATAAGTACAACTAAATAGACAAATATAGCTTTTTACTCTTTGATTTACAAAAAGAACCCAAGATAGCGGAACCCAAAAATATACTTGAAATAGCAGAAGAATGGCAACATTTTTCTCTATTTTATAAATGAATTAACTCACAAATATATTTCCATACACAGGGAAATATTAATTTATGATACATCTATGGAGACACTAATCCAAAACTTACTCAAAAATTGTATCACAATTGGCATCAAATTAATATATCTCAAAGTCTTCAAACAATCATTACTAAAATAATTATTAAAGCAGTAGAAATGCTCGAATCTATTTTAAAGCCTTGGAATATTTATGCAAAATTATTCTAGACATATTTTAACATAATTGAAGGAAATGTGACCTTAATGCAACTCAGAATAAGTAGTGAACCATATTTATCTAAATATATGGAAATTAAAAAAACTCCAAAAAGATTGAAGGAAGATGATTCGCTTCAAATATGGAATGAGACAAAGAAAATAGACATTTCAAACATATGGGTCTATCATTGCTCAAATGAACTCTTCATTTACATTGTGCATAAAGGAAAAAACTAATTCATGAAGTCATGTACCAAAAATGGACTAATATACTGTTAAAAAGTATGATACGAGCAAGTACCGAAGTAAAAGAAAATTTTGTAAAAAATTATAGAAAAGCTACAACTATATATTTTGAAAAGTAAAAATACCTTGCAAATAGAAAAGGAAAAATTAGAATCAAAACTACTCAACATCGACATAAGCAATGAAATCAACAAAATGATGAAATTAGCATTATGACATAAGCACTTATCATACCCACTTATACAGATATTTCACAAAGCTCTATATGAAGAAGAAGGTTTAGGGGAGGCGAGCTCACAAGAATCCTTTCTAAATATTCCTTTTAATCCTATGAAGAAGTTATGTATCAGAGCCATAGAGGTTAAATTATCTCTTCTCTCATTTATGTTTGTAAGTATGTTTGGCTTATGATTTCTATAATGGCTATTATGTATCTGTAAGATTATTGTGATCTTAATACTATGTTATATTGTTATACTTTCTCTCTAATCTGGTTATGCTTAGTGTAGGAAATGAATGAAAGCTATTTCTCAGTAATCTTATAAGGTTGTGGTCTTTATTTGAGCAGTATCTCCCCAAGAAAGCCTGGGAATAGAGAATAAGATATGAATGAGAATATGTCAATAGCTAGATTGATAGGAAGGATAATTGCATAATAGGTTGTTAAGATTGGAGTAATCTAGCATGATGGACCTTTATAGTTATCATATGATTAAAACTAAAATAAAATAAAATAAAACAAAATAAAAACCTAAACTTAAAAATAAACCTAAAAATAAATAAAAAAACCCAAACACTAAACTAAAAAATAAAAACTAAACCTAAAATAAAAAGTAAAATAAATAAAAAAATAAAATAAACTTAAACTTAAACTAAAATAAATATAACCTAAACCTAAACTAAAATAAACTAAACCTAACCCTAAACTAAATAAAATAAAATAAATTAAAATAAACTAAACTAAAAAAAAATCAAACTAAACTAAACCCTAAACTAACCCTAATTGAAAAAAAAAACCTAAACCTAAATTGAATAAAACCATAAAATAAAATTAATAACAAAACTAAACAAATAAATGAAAAAAAAAATAAAATAAATAAAATACTAAACTACTAAACCTAAACCTAAAAAAAAAATAAAAAAATAAAACTAAACTAAAATAAAATAAAAACCTAAACTAAAAAATAAAAACTAAATAAAATAAAACCACATAAAATAAAATAAAATAAATAAATTAAAATAAAAACTAAATAAAAAACTAAAAATAAACCTAAAATAAAACATAAAATAAATAAAATAAATAACTAAACTACTTTAAAACCCTAAACTTAATAATAAAATATACTAAACCAAGATAAACTAAAATAAAATAAATAAAACTAAACCTAAAGTAAATATATAATAAACTAAATAAAACCTAACTAAGATGAATACCTAAAATAAAAAACCTAAAACTAAAAAAAATAAAATAAAAACCCAAAAAAAATGTAAACCTAAAAAAAATAACTACACTAAATAAAATAAATAAACCTAAACTAAAAATAAACTAAAATAAATAAACCTTAAAATAAACTAAACTAAAATAAAATAAAATAAATAAAAATAAAAAAATAAAATAAATATAAAATAAACTAAATAAACTAAAAATAAACATAGTTTACTTAATTTTAAAAATAAAAAAAATAAATTAAAAAAATTCTAAATAAACCTAAACTAAACTAAACCCTAAACATAGAACCCTCCTCCCCCAAGCGCTCACTTGTTCTAGAGTTTTATTTACTAAAGAAAAATTAGTAGAAGCCTGCCAACAAATTGATTTACATCAACAAAATAAAAAATATAAATAATCTTTATGTTGTGCTAAGAATGATCTTGTAGCACATCAATGGGGATGTTCCAGAAATACAACTTTCTCGTGTACAGGATCGGCCTGTAATAAAAAAATTCTTTAAGAAAACAAATAAAAATAAATTGAATTTAAAGAAAGAAACTTTAGGAAAACAATTTAACAAAAAACCAAAATTTAAATGTTGGTTATGTAAAGAAGAAGGACATTATGCTAATGAATGTCCAAAAGAACAAAAGTTTTAGGAGAAAATATGTCCAAATTATAGGGAACAAGAATTAGAACCTATCTTGATATTTTTGAAATCAACTGAAGAAATTTATGAATTATCGATCAAGAAGACCTTATAAATCAATATTGTTACTAGATAATGATAATGATTTAAATGAATATTTATATTATTTAGATTAAATGACTAAACTAAACATAAGAGACATTATAGATAATCAATTGAAATATAGTAAACACTTAACCCTTTTAGAAGATGAATATAAGAAGATTCAAAAAATAAAATTATCATTAGGAACTAAAGACTATTTCAATATGCCAATTTTAAATTGGAAAAAAGCAATTCATTATAATATCAGATAAGGAGAATACCCTATTGAAATAATAGAATCCCAAGGTATAGAAATCCTTTATATAATTATATGAAATCAAGATTTAAAGATTCCTCATCCCAAAAAATATAGACATGTATTTTTTGGGAGGAATACAAATACTAATCAAAGCATACTTTAGAAATGGTATAGATAGCCCTATAACCTTGTGGATATATGTGATAGAATTATTAATTCTAAAAAAGAGGAGTTATCCAAGGAAACTTATGTTACCAAACTTTACTATTTAATTTACATACTAGTTATGCCATCAATATTAGTGATAGACATACATACAGAACTCTTACTCTCAAACATAAATTAGATTATGTTTAATTAAGATAAGGAACAACTATTTATAGCATTACATATCAAGTAGCTTATGCCTACAGAAATAATCATAATGTTGTAGCTTTTAGATCACATAATGAACCTATTCATTATTTGGTTTCGGGGTTTTGGGTTTTGGGTTTTAGGTTTAGAGTTTATGTTAGGGTTTAGGGTTTATTAGGGTTTAGGGTTTAGGTTTAGGTTTAGGGTTTAGGTTTTAGGGTTTAGGTAGTTTAGGGTTTAGGGTTTAAGGTTTATGGTTTAAGGTTTTGGGTTGTAGGTTTAGGGTTGTAGGTTTGCGGTTAAGGGTTTAGGCTTAGTTTTAAGGTTTAGGCTTTAGGGTTTAGGGTTTAGGATTTAAGGTTTAGGGTTAAGGTTTATGGTTTTTTTTTTAAAATTAGGTAAACATATAAGTTTAGGTATTTTTTTTAGTTTTTTTAGTTTATTTTATATTTATTTTAGTTTAGTTTATTTTATTTATTCAGGTTTATTTTTTATTTTTATTTATTTTATTTTACTTATTTTAGTTTTATTTATTTTAGTTTGTTTTTTTTTAGGATTAGGTTAGGTTTATGTTTATTTTTTTTTAATTTAGTTATATTTTATTTTATTTTTTAGGTTTAGGTTTTATTTTTTTAGGTTTAGGTTTAGGTTTTATTTTATTTTTTTTTTTAGGTTTAGGTTTTAGGTTTTATTTTAGGTTTATTTTTTAGGTATTCTTTATTAGGTTAGGTTTAGGTTTATTTTTAGTTTATTATGTTTTATTTAGTGTAGTTTAGGTTTAGGTTTAGGTTTAGGTTTTATTTATTTTAGTTTAGTTTATCTTGGTTTAGGTTTAGGTTTATTTCATTTTATTTTAGGTTTAAGTTTTTTTTTAAGTTTTAGGTTTTATTTTTTTATTTTTTATTTATTTTAGGTTTATTTTATTTATTTTTTTTAGGTTTATTTTTTTAGTTTTATTTTATTTTATTTTATTTTAGTTTTTTATTTTTTTTTATTTTATTTTTTTTTAGGTTTAGGTTTAGGTTTGGGTTTAGGTTTAGTTTATTTTTTTATTTTATTTTTTTTATTCATTTTTTTTTTTGTTTAGGTTTTATATTAATTTTATTTTTTGGTTTATTTAGTTTGGGTTTATGTTTTTAGCTTTTCAGGGTTTAGGGTTTAGGGTTTAGGTTTTAAATTTTTATTTTAGCTTTTATTTTTTAGTTTAGGTTTAGGTTTACTTTCACTTTATTTTATTATGCTTAGTTTAAGGTTTAGGTTTAGTTTATTTTAGGTTTAGGTTTAGGTTTTATTTATTTTTGTTTAGGTTTAGGTTTATTTTATTTTGTTTATTTTACTTTGTTTATTTTAGGTTTAGGTTTTTTTTTAGTTTAGGGTTATGTTTTTTATTATTTTTTTTTATGTTTAGGTTTTTTTAGGTTTAGGTTTGTTTATTTATTTTTTTATTTTATTTGTTTAGTTTTTATTTTATTAAGGTTTTTATTCTTAGGTTTATTTTATTTTTTTGTTTAGTTTAGGTTTTCTTTATTTTTTAGTTTAAATTTATTTTATATTTTATTTTATTTTTAGGTTTAGGTTTAGTTTAAGTTTAGGTTTTTATTTTATTTTATATTTATTTAGTTTTATTTATTTATTTTATTTTTAGGTTTTATTTTCTTTGGGTTTTTAGGGTTTAGGGTTAAGGTTTAGGGTTTTAGGGTTGAGGGTTTTAGGGTTTACTATTTAGGGTTAGGGTTTAAGGTTTAGGGTTTAGGGTTTTTCGGGATTAGGGTTTAGGGTTTGGGATTTTTTGGTTTAGGGTTTAGGGTTTAAGGTTTAGGTTTAGGGTTAGGGTTTAGGGTTTAGGATTTATGATTTAGGATTTAGGGTTTAGGGTTTATGGTTTGGGTTTTTGGGTTTTGTGTTAGTTTAGGGTTTAGGTTTAGGGTTTAGGGTTTATGGTTTAAGATTTAGGGTTGTAGGTTTAGGGTTATTTTAGGGTTAGGTTTAGGCTTAGTTTTAGGTTTAGTTTTAGGGTTTAGGGTTTTTTTTTTTTAAAAATTTAGGTAAACTAGGGTTTTATTTATTAATTTATTATTTATTTTGGTTTATTTTTTATTTTTTTTTATATTTTATTTTATTTTAGCTTTATTTATTTTAGTTTATTTTTTTAGGTTTAGGTTTAGGTTTATGTTTATTTTTAGTTTAGTTATATTTTATTTTATTTTTTTTATGTTTAGGTTTAGGTTTAGATTATTTTATTATTTTAGGTTTAGGTTTTAGGTTTTATTTTAGGTTTATTTTAGGTATTCTTTCTTAGTTTGGTTTAGTTTATTTTAGTTTATTTTATTTTATTTAGTTTAGGTTTAGGTTTTATTTATTTTAGTTTAGTTTATCTTGGTTTAGGTTTAGGTTTATTTTATTTTTATTTTAGGTTTAGGTTTTTTTTTAAGTTTAGGGTTTAGGTTTTATTTTTTATTTATTTTTAGGTTTCTTTTTTAGGTTTAATTTTTTATTTTTTTTTATTTTAGGATTATTTTATTTTTTTAGGTTTTTTTATTTATTTAGGTTTTTTTATTTTTATTTAGTTTAGGTTTTTATTTATTTTATTTTAGTTTAGTTTTTATTTTTTTTATTTTATTTTCTTTTAGGTTTTGGGGTTTGGTTTGGTTTTGGTTTATGTTTTTTATTTTATTTATTTTTATTTTATTTTGGTTTATTTTTTTTAATTTTATTTTTAGTTTTATTTAGTTTAGGTTTAGTTTTTTAGCTTTTTTTTTTAGGGTTTAGGGTTTAGGGTTTAGGTTTAGGTTTATTTTATGTTTAATTTTTTAGTTTAGGTTTAGGTTTATTTTTAGTTTATTTTATTTTATTTAGTTTAGGCTTTAGGTTTAGTTTATTTTAGGTTCAGGCTTAGTTTTTATTTATTTTTGTTTAGGTTTAGGTTTATTTTATTTTGTTTATCTTACTTTTAATTTTGGATTTGTTTTTATTTTTAGTTTTGGGTTTGGGTTTTTATTTTTTATTTATTTTTGGGTTTATATTTTAGGTTTAGCTTTTTGTTTTATTTTTATTTTAGTTTTATTTTATTTTATTTTGTTTAGTTTTATTATTTTTTTTTTATTCTTAGGTTTATTTTATTTTTTTTTGGTTTAAATTTTTTATTTATTTTATTTTATTTTATTTTTATGTTTATTTATTTTATTTTTTGGTTTAGGTTTAATTTTTATTTTTTATTTTATTTTTTTTTATATATTATTTTTGGTTTAGTTATTTATTTATTTTATTTTTAGTTTTATTTACTTTAGGTTTATTTTTAGGTTTAGGGTTTTATTTTAGTTTATTAGAGTTTAGGTTTAGGTTTATTTTTTTATTTTAGGGTTTATTTTATTTTAGTTTGGTTTAGGGTTTAGGTTTAGTTTTAGGTTTAGGGTTTTATTTTTTAGGGTTTGGGTTTTAGGTTTTTTATTTTAGGTTTAGGATTTATTTAGGTTTAGTTTATTTTTATTTTAGGTTTAGGTTTAGGGTTTAGTGTTTTTTATTGGTTTAGGTTTAGGGTTTTTAGGTTTATTTTTTAGTTTATAGGGTTTAGGTTTATTTAGGTTTTAGGCTTAGTTTTATTTAATTTATTTTATTTATTTAGGTTTAATTTAGTTTTATATTATTTTTAGTTTATTTAGTATTTATTTATTATTTATTTTTTATTTTATATTTAGGTTTATTTTTTATTTTTTATTTAGTTTATTTTATTTATTTTAGTTTATTTATTATAGTTTATTTTTAGGTTTAGGTTTAGGTTTATTTTTTATTTTTTTTTAGTTTTATTTTTATTTTATTTTGGTTTAGGTTTTAATTTTTATTTTTTAGGTTTAGGTTTAGGTTTTATTTAATTTTTTTTAGGTTTAGGTTTATGTTTTATTTTAAGTTATTTTAGGTTTTATTTTTTTTTTAGTTTAGGTTTAGGTTATTTTAGTTTATTTTATTTTATTTAGTTTATTTTAGGTTTAGGTTTAGGTTTATTCATTTTAGTTTAGTTTATTTTGGTTTAGGTTTATGTTTATTTTATTTTGTTTATTATAAGTTTAGGTTTTTTCTAGTTTAAGGTTTTTGTTTCCTTTTATATTTATTTTTATATTTTATTCTTAGGTTTATATTTTAGGTTTAGGATTTTATTTTATTTTATTTTTACTTTTCATTTAACTTTCATTTTATTTTTGTTTAGGTTATTTATTTATTTTTTTAGGTTTTATTTAGTTTAGGTTTAGGTTTTTAGCTTTTTAGGTCTTAGGGTTTAGGGTTATGGTTTTAGGTTTTTATTTAGTTTTATTTTTAGGTTTTATTTTTTTGTTTAGGTTTAGGTTTATTTTTAGTTTATTTTATTTTATTTAGTTAAGAGTCTAGGTTTATTTTATTTTAGGTTTAGGTTTAGGTTTTATTTAGTTTAGATTAGTTAATTTTAGTTTTGGTTTATTTTATTTTATTTTAATTATTTTATTTTTATTTTGGGTTTAGTTTTTCTTTTTGGTTTAGGGTTTTGGTTTATTTTTATTTTTTAGGTTTATTTTTTAGGTTTAGGTTTTATTTAGTTTTTTATTTTATTTTATGGTTTATTTTTTATTTTATGTTTAGTTTATATTTTATTTAGATTTTTTATTTTAGGTTTATTTATTTAGTTTAGTTTAGGTTTTATTTATTTTATTTTAGTTTCTTTATTTTTTATTTTATTTTATTTTAGGTTTATTTAGGTTTAGTTAGTTTTTATTTTATTTTATTTTATTTAGGTTTATGTTTTTTTATTTATTTTATTTTTAGGTTTTATTTACTTTAGGTTTAGGTTTTTTAGTTTTTAGGGTTTAGGGTTTAGGGTTTATGGTTTTAGGGTTTAGGGCTTTAGGGTTTAGTATTTAGGGTTAGGGTAGGTTTTAGTGATTAGGTTTAGGGTTTATTTTAGGGTTTAGTTTTGGGTTTATGGTTTAGGTTAGTTTAGGGTTTAAGGTTTAGGGTTTAGGTTTATTTTAGTTTAGGTTTTTTAGAGTTAGGTTTAGGTTTTTTTTTAGAGTTTAGGGTTTTAGGGTTTAGGGTTTATTTAGGTTTAGTTTAGGTTTTATTAATTTGTTTTATGGTTTAATTTAGCAGTTTTAAGGTTTATGTTTAATATAGGTTTAGGATTTATTTATTTAGGATTTGGGTTTATTCTTTTTTTAAGAAAATAGGTAAACTCATTTTTTTTTTTTTATTTATTTTATTTTTTATTTATTTTAGTTATTTTATTTATTTTATTTTAATTTTATTTAGGTTTATTTTTTTATTTTTTTATTTAGTTTATTTTCTTTATTTTAGGTTTATTTATTTTAGTTTATTTTTTTTGATTTAGTTTATTTTAGGTTTAGGTTTAGGTTTATGATTATTTTTAGTTTGTTTTATTTTAATTTATTTTTTTAGTTTAGGTTTATTTTTTATTTTAGGTTTAGGTTTATGTTTTTTATTTTATTTTAGGTTTATTTTTTAGGTTTAATTTTAAGTTTTTTAGGTTTATTTAGTTTATTTATTTTATTGGTTTAGGTTTAGGTTTACTTTATTTTATGTTTAGTTTTAGGTTATTTATTTTAGTTTAGTTTATTTTAGTTTTGGTTTAGGTTTATTTTATTTTATTTATTTTAGGTTTAGTTTATTTTTTAATTTAAGTTTGGATTTTAATTTTATTAATTATGTTTTAGTTTTATGTTTGTATTTTAGGTTTAGTTTTAGTTTATTTTATTTTATTTTTTGGTTTATCTGATTATTATTTTTGGTTTTCTTTTTTTTTTTGTTTTATTTAGGTTTTTTATCTTTATTTTTTATTTTATTTTAGTTTAGTTTAGGTTTTATTTATTTTATTTTAGTTTAGTTTTACTTTTTATTTTATTTTGTTTTTTAGTTTTATGTTTAGTTTAGGTTTATGTTTGGGTTTTATTTTATTATTTTATTTTATTTAGGTTTAGGTTTTTTATTTATTTTATCTTTAGTTTTATTTAGCTTAGGTTTTTTTAGGTTTAGGGTTTAGGGATTAGGTTTATGGTTTAGTTTTAGGGTTTTGGGGTTATTTTAGGGTTTAGGTTGTAGGTTTTAGGGTTTTAGGGTTTAGGGTTTAGGGTTTTAGGGTTTTTTTATTTAAATTTATTTTATTATTTTATTTTAGGGTTTGGGGTTTAGGTTTAGTTTTTAGTTTAGGTTTTTTTTAGGGTTTAGGGTTTTATTTATTTTTAAATGAATAAATTTAGATTTTTTTTATTTTTATTTAGTTTAAGTAAAGTTTTTATGGTTTTTTAGTAGATAACTAGTTTATTATATTTTATTTAGTTCTTATTTATTTTAGTTTTTGATTATTTATCTCGATCTTTAGTTTATTTTTATATGTTTATGTATGCAGGTTTAGATTTAACTTTTTTTTTTATTTTTTTAGTTAGTGATGTTTATTTTATTATTTTAGGGTTAGGTTTAGGTTTAGGTTTATTAGGTTTAGGTTTAGGTTTATTTTTTAAATTTTTTTAGTTACTTTAGGTTTTATTTTAGGTTTAGGTTAGGTTTAGTTTATTTATTTATTTATTTTAGGTTTAGGTTTAGGTTTATTATTTTATTTTTATTTATTAGTTTAGGTTATTTATGGTTTAGTTTTATTTATTTATTTTAGTTATTTTAGGTTTAGGTTTTATTTTATATTTTGGTTGGTTTAGGTTTTTTATTTATTTTATAGGGTTTAGGTTTATTTTTATTTAGGTTTAGGTTTATTTAGGTTTATTTAGATTTTAGTTTAGGATTATTTTAGAGTTTATTTAGTTTATTTTTATTTTAAATTGTCAATAGTAGGTTTAGGTTTATTTAGTTTATTTTTTTTAATGTAGTTTATTTTAATTTTTTATTTTGATTATTATTTTTTTTTTTTTATTATTTTAGTTTATTTATTTTATTTATTTATTTTAGTTTAGGTTTATTATTTTTATTTTATTTTAGGTTTAGGTTTAGGTTTTGGTTTAAGTTTATTTTAGTTTATTTATTTTATTTTAGGTTTAAGTTTAGTTTTATTTTTATTTATTTAGGTTTAGGTTTAGTTTTTATTTTTAGGTTTATTTTAGGTTTTATTTTTTTGGTTTATGTTTAGGTTTATTTTAGTTTATGTTTAGGTTTATTTTTAATTTATTTTGTTTTTTAGTTTATGTTTAGGTTTAAGTTTAGGTTTTATTTTTTAGTTTAGTTTATTTTTTGTTTAGGTTTAGGTTTATTGTATTTTGTTTAGGTTTAGGTTTTTAGTTTAGGGTTTGGGTTTTATTTTATTTATTTATTTCTAGGTTTATTATTTAGGTTTAGGTTTTATTTGTTTTATTTTATTTTAATTTTAAGAAAATAGGTTTATTTTGGTTTATTTTTTATTTATTTTAGTTTATTTTATTTTTATTTTATTTAAGTTTATTTTTATTTTTATTTAGTTTAGTTTATTAATTTAGTTTTATTTATTTGGTTTAGGTTTTATTTTGGTTTACTTTTTTTATGTTTTGGTTGGTTTAAATTTATTTAGTTGAGTTTATTAATATTTTATTTTTTAGGTTTAGGTTTTATTTTTTATTTTTAGGTTTAGGTTTTTATTTTAATTTTTTTTGTTTAAGTTTTAGAATTTTATTTTATGTTTATTTTTAGTTCTTATTTTTTACTTTATGTTTAGGTTTAATTTTAGTTTATTTTATTTTATTTAATTTAATTTAAGTTTAGTTTATTTTAAAATTAGGTTTAGGTTTTATTTATTTTAGTTTAGTTTATTTTAGTTTAAGGTTGACTTTATTTTATTTTGTTCATTATATTTCTATTTTAGGTTTTTTTTTTAGTTTAGGGTCTTGGTTTTATTTTGTATATATTTCTACGTTTTATTTTAAGGTTAATTTTTTAGCTTTAGGTTTTTATTTATTTTTTATTTTATTTTATTTTTATTTTATTTAGGTTTTTATTCTTTGGTTTATTTTATTATTTAGTTTAGTTTAGTTTTTATTTATTTTATTTTAGTTTATTTTATTTTTTTTTAGGTTAGGTTTAGGTTTGATTTAGGTTTTATCTTATTTATTATTTTATTTTATTTATGTTTAGGTGTTTATTTATTTATTTTAGGTTTTATTTAGTTTAGGTTTTAGGGTTTATTAGGATTTAGGTTTAGAGTTTAAGGTTTAGGGTTTAGTGTTTAGGGTTTAGGGTTTTAGAGTTTTAGGGTTTTGGCGTTTATGGTTTTAGGGTTTAAGGTTTAGGGATAGGGTTTAGGGTTTAGGGTTTAGGGTTTAGTGTTTAGGATTTAGGGTTTAGGGTTTTTAGGGTTTAGGGTTTAGGGTTTAGGGTTAGCTTAGGGTTTAGGTTTACCTTAGGGTTTAGGGTTTAGTAACCAATGAAGAGATTGTAAGCTAGTTTCAATTTGGATTTATTTGAACTTGAACCTTTAGGTCAATTTTGGGCTAAGTTGTCAATTGGTTCAATTGGGTCAAGCATGGCTTTGGTCAAGTTAAATCAATTTGGAATGAACTTGAGCATTGGTTAAATTAATTTTGTTTATATTTTGATTTAACCCAATTTAGTTTTTTAGGTCAATTTGGGTCAACTTGGGTCAAGAGGGCAAATTGGGTTTGGTTTAACTCAATTGAAGGTCAAGTCATATTCAAATATTAATTTTGATTTAGTATGAATCCTTGGTTTCAATGGATTTGGCTTAGGTTACAACTTAGCTAGTTTGGGTGGGTTCATATGGGTTAAGGGGTTGACTTGGTCAAATGACCAGTTGACTTGGTTTGACAATTGTGATAATTGATCAACTAGGTGATTCAATCATGATGGAGGTTTTGATGGACTTCATTCTATCCAATTTAGGTAGGATTAGAACTTGGCTCAAATAGGTCAAATTGGCCACTTTAGGTCAAGTGGACCAATTGGAATTAGCTTGATTTTGGGATGATTTGATTTAGTTGAGTTTATATATGGATTTGGGATTGATGTATAAATTCAATAGCAATTACTTGGTTCAAATGGGTTTTGGTTCATTTGAACATTTCAAGTCAAAAGGGTTAAGTTGGGTTTGACTTGGGTTGATTTTGGTTTGGCTTGATGATTGTATATTTCATTTATATTTGTGAATATGATTGAAGGAAAGATTGATTCATGAGAAAATCAATTGAATTTAGGTTTTGGAATGAAGGAATTTCACTAAGTCCATGGGGTTGGGTCATGTGGCTTAGGTTTGGATTTTGATTTGGTTTGATTTAGTTTTGATGATTTAAATGAATATTTCATTTAAATTTGTGAAGATATTTGAAAATATATTCATTTGTGAGAAAATCAATTAAGTTTGACTTGATTCCAATTAAGATTTGGCTAAGTCCATGAGATAGGTCATATGTCTTAGGAAGGGTATTAATTTTATTTGATTAAGTTTGATTTAGTTTTGATCATTTGAATGAAGATTTGATTTATATTTAGAAAGATGATTGAAGATATAAATTGATTAGGAGAAAATCAATTGATTTTGGATTGATTTGGATTAAGATATAGCTAAGTTCATGGGATAGGTTGTATGGCTATGGTTTCAGGTTTGGATTTGATCATGGGCTTCAATCATTTGGTTTTAGAATTTGGGCTTGGATTTGGATTTGATGTTTCAATTGAACTTGAAGTTTGGTTTGAGAAGGTGAACATGGATTGGATTTAGGTTGTAGGGTTGGTGGATTATCCTAATCCAGCATAACAATCTTATGGTTAACCCTTCTAATTATTTAGGCTTGGGTTAAGTGTTTACCTGTTAGAAGTGGCTTATGACTAGGAAGTCTTAGTGTCTAGAAGACTCCTAAGTCTAAGATGGAAAGGTGAATTTACTCAAAGTGTAATAGGCTTAGGTTCTATAGTGTTGCCCAGAAGATTATTGGAAAGAGCCAAGTTTCACAAATATAGACTTCGGATACATCTTTCAAAGCTTTGCTTGGGAGACCATGGATACATGAGAACAACATAGTTCCATCCTCTCTAAATCATGTATGAAGTTTGTGAGAGGTGGGATCATCTCGTGTCAAGGAGATCTCCCTCAAAATAAACAAGTCTATTCTCGAACTTGGCCAAAGTTTAAAAAAAAATAAAAAAAAAGAAAAGAAAAAGAAAGAAAAATAAAAATGAAAAAAAAAAAGAAAATAAAGGGCGAAATAGACTTGAGGAGGAAGTGGAACATGCATTCGATTCCAGTTAATCACTCCATTGAACATATGGGTAGGACATGACCTCCACCGAGAGGAAGAGGCCGGTTCAAAGCGATCAGGGGTGGAAAACCTCATTATTGCCACAGTAGAAAATATATCCCAACTACTAGGGTACACACGCTATCCATATAGACTTAGAATCTAGTTCATAGGATGAGTCTTATATGGTTGCACCACCGATTCTTTTTTAGATTTTCTTGACGTGACACTTGAGCAGATAGGCGTTGAAGACCACTCCAAAGCAAAGTAAAACTATATCCAATTCTATATGTGAAATAGTTAGGCATCGTTGGGAACCTTAGCTTTAACCACCTCTCAAAAGTTGAGTTTGGTAGTTAAGAAGCCCTAAGTCATCCAGGTGTGAAGACTCATAGGTTCTTTCTAGGAGCATCATCCTCAAGTCAAGAAGTTGATGTAGAACCTGAGGATGATTCATATAAAGAATTAATAGAATTAGCTTTTGATTGGTGCTTGCCTTATGTTCATAATTTAGCAAAGGGGTTAATCCACATACTTGGTCAAGTAGTCGACTACTTGAAAGAATATGGAAAAAAACAAAAAAGCTCTCAATCAAGAGGGACTAGGATTTGAGATGGGTCAGTTGATGATGATTACCTTAGTCATCACCAATCTTTTGGAATAAGATAGGTTCTTTTCAAATCACATTAACTCATTTGAAAAAAAAATACCCTACGGTTAAAGATCATCGTTAAGAAAAGAATGGCCAAATTCACATATGTCATTTAAGGATTTAAATAAGGCATGCCCAAAGATGAAGTTCCACTACCAATCCACCTGGTGGACATTGCCTCATCTCATGCATCTTCTCCTTCATGGATAAATCATGGTATAACCAAATAAAGATGGCTAAAGATGAAAGAAACACTACTTTTAGAACCCCGTCGAGAATCTATTTCTATAAAATCATGCTTTTCACCTTAGAAATGTTGGTCTACATAGGACTATGACTCAATCTTGATGAACTCATTCATCATAAAATTGAGTGCTATGTTGATATCTTGTGCACAAAAGTAGAGAAAAGGAAGACCATCTCTTTGACTTGCTATGGTTTTCAAATAATTAAAATAATTTAACCTCAAAATAAACACCCTGAAGTGTGCATTCGAAATAGCTTCAGGAAAAATTCTTGAGTTTGTTGTCACACTCAAATGATCTAGAGAAGGTCAAGGCGATATTAGAAATGCCTCCCCCTAAAAATTTGACTCAACTCAAATCATTCTAAGGGCAGTTGGCATATCTAACAAACTTTATATCAAACCTATTGAGAAGATATATGCTATTCTCAGCACTTGTTAAAATGGACGCCAAGTTCAAGTAGGATAACAAATGTGAGCATGCCTTGAAGACATCAAGCATTACATGACATTGTTCTAGCACTATTCGTCAAGCACTCAAACTTTTTGCTTGTTAGAGACTCCTTTTTGTGCTTTATTGGCCCAAGATAATGATGAAGAGAAGGAAAATGCACTCTACTACCTCGGTATCATCTAATCCTACGAGGCAAATTATCCACCCTTTGAAGCATTGGTAGCTTTAATCTTTGTATCCCAAAATCTACCACTACATGCTTTCACATAAGGTGAACTTAATCTCTAGATCAATCCACTATAGTATCTCATGATATAGCGATGTTATCGGATGGTTGAAACATGTCCAGATCCTCTTGGTTGACATTACCTTTGTACATCATGCGGTGAAAGTACAAAGCTAGATTTCTTAGACACACTTCTTTGACTCTCTGCTTAGTGATGATCTCCCATATACAAATCATGAACTTAGGGGATAAGCATTCCTTTCTAGGAGATGTACTTTGATGGTGCCTTCCTCTCAAAAGAGAAGAACCATAATCTACTATTCCAAGAAAGGAAGGGGTAGGAATAGTTCTCTAAACTCCATACCACGATGTGATGAGATTCTAATATCATCAATCTTTGAACCAACAATGAAGAATATGAGGCTCAGGTCTAGTCTAGAGTTAGCCGTTACTCTAATCATCGAACATCAACACCAGGATTCTCAACTAGTTATCAACCAAATCATTGGGTCTATAAGGTTATAAAGCCAAGCTCCATCACTACCAAGTACACCATAGAGTTGTTGGCCCAAATCTGAGGTTTCCATTTATAAGATTCCTCAAGGAGAGAATGTCATAATGTATGCTTTTAAACTTGTCGAGTTGGCATGTCAAGGATGAGTCCATATTAATAAAGGTCCAAAATAGAAAGTCTTATCCTTATTCATATTGAACTCATCAAAAGTACTATCTTGAAGGGGAGGTTGCCTTTGCCAAGAAGGAAGAGGAGTTATATTGGAGGCAACCATTCATGGATTACCTAAATAAAAACTACCTAAAGAGAAGTCCCAAACTATCAGATGAAGCAAACATCACTTTCCACTCTTTTGGATGGTGTATTGTACTGGCAGTCTTTCGATTATATGTGGTTTATTTATTTAGAAAAGCACGAAGCTGATCATGATGAGATACACTTGATTATGTTGAGCCAACCAAGCTAGTCCAAAGATGAAAGCCAAGATCAAGAGACTAGGATACCAGGTATGATGATCAAATATTGCATGGATATGGTGATGCCACAAATATCAAATACATTATGTGGTCTTACACCAACCACCCAACATTCTATATCTTACATTATCCTCATGGCCATTCAAGTGTTGGGGTACCAACATAGTAGGTCTGATTGATTCTCCATCTTCCAAGGGTCATCGATTCATCTTAGTTGCTATTGACTACTTTTCTAAATGGGTGAAGGAAATTATGCATAGAGAGGTCACAGCTGAGCATGTGCTCTAGTTTTTTAGGAACCATATCGTATATAGGTTCAGAGTACCTCGATGAATTATATCTAATAACGGTACTCATTCAAGAGCAACGAGATCAACAACTTTGCCCAAAATCATAGCATAGATTGAGGATATTCTACCATCAACTACTCAAGGGAAAACTTCTTAGCAGAAGCCATCAAAAAAACTCTAATCAAAATAATAAAGACACTCAATAATAATAGCGATAGTAGCATGAAGTTAGTTGAAGCCTTGTGGGCCTACCACACCACATATAGAACTCCAACTGTCTACTCCTTTCTCTTTAGTATATGGGTGCAGCCATTTACCATTATAAATCCAACTCCCATCACTAAGGATAGCATGGGTAGCAGATCAAAAACATGGTAGAACACCAAGTTGCGTTAGAAGATTTCAGGTTTGGAGGAGAGATGCATGGGATGCCAGCTCAGTTATACAAAGCTAAAATGATTCAAGCTCACATCAGTTGGTCATCATAGAGCTTTTCAAGTGGGAGCTTATTTTAGTTTTGAAGATCATTGTTGCCCATCATAAGATGGGAGGAAAGTTTGAACCCACTTGGGAAGGCCCTTTTCCATAGAAAACCTACCAAGGAGGATCTTATCGACTTATTAATCATAAGGAGAGTGTACAATTCTTCCAATCAAGGGCTCTACTTAAAATATTATAAATCATGTTTGAAAATAATTATCATCAATGAAAATTACATTTCAATTTAACCTCTTCCATGTTGAAAGTATTCTTATTTGTGATCACCATGATGTGTTTTAATAGGTGTAAAGAACTAGAGTGGTGTCCTATCCTTCATCAACACAAGACAAACAAAAACTACACACAAACATATAAAATAAATGCATATCTTTTATTTCAGGCTACTCTAAGTTGAGATACCGCTCTCAGTGGCACTCACTTAGTAGCTGCTCTAGGTTAGGCTGACGTGCTACTCTATTAGTGTGTCACCTCAGTGGTCTTATTACTTTGGAGGATGTAAGTCTACTACACTTTCCTTCTTTACTTGGCCACACACCTTAGCTTATTAGTTTGGTAGGCCTTTACTCTAGTAAGCTACCTCATGTTGGCTTCATTTAAGAGGATGTGAGTATGCTACACTTTCTTCTTGGATTAGCCTTCGCCGTGTAGAGTATATTTGACATTTAGGATAAGTCCCTAGCGGCTCCTTCCCTCTTGATGCTTCAAGTTTAGGTCGTCCTTCCTCGAGGCTCCTCGCTTAGTAGTGGCTCTAGATCAGATAACATCTATTCTTTCGATGATAGACAATTTTAATGATTAGTTCTGATTGGGAAGTTGTAAGCCTACATGCTTTCTTTCTAGATTGATTGACTGCGGGCACCTTAGGTTGGTCAATTCTCACTATCTTTATAGATACCACTCATCTTGTGGATACACCTTAGGTTGGTTGGTTCTCGCACCTTAGGATACACCACTCATGGCAGACATAAGTCTTCTATGTTTTCTCCTTGAGTTGGCCACCGTACACCTATAGGCTTTCTTTTCCAGGGCTCAGGATAATGTTCCTAGCAGCACCTCCCCTGTAGGCACTATATTTGGTTACACTACCCATGATACTATCGAATTGGATAGTTCCCCTTTCCTAATAACCACCCCTATGGTTGGAGAATCTATCTTATGGATGTGCAGATTCTTTCTTGGTCTAATAAATCTGAGATAGGTCAAGGCCGACATAACCCATTCTTAGTGTGGTCCCATGCACCAGCTGTCCACACAAAACATATAAAAATATATATATACTCACTTGTGGATTAGGAGGACACCCCTAGCGTACCTTTTCCCAAGCAGGTATCCTATCTTTAGGGCAATGTCTAAAACTCCCATAGGAATCTTACTACTCTTGAGTTGATATAAGTCTCGGCACATTCTTCATTAGTCACCTAAGTGGGTTCAATTTGTTGTGCTACCAATAGGTCACCTTGTTGTTCCATTCTTAGAAGATGTAAGTCTACACTTCTTCCTATCACATTGCAATCAAAGGCAACCCCTTAGGTTGGTAGCTCTCACCCTCTAGACTATGCCTTTGGATTTTTTTAAATATGAGATAGGATAAGTCGATATAGCCCCTTCTTAGTGGGTCCATTGCCGCATGACATGGTCCATAAATGAAATCTATCAAATTTGACCAAGCTCACATCCCTAGAAAATATGCCCTCAATTCAAAAACTAACTAAACCATACAAACCATATCAAATCACATAAAATTAAGATAAAATAGTCTTGATTACTTTTGAGTTGACATAAGTCCCCAGTGCATTCACTCAGTAGTCGCCCTAAGTTAGGTTCAATTTATTGTGCATCCAACAGGTCACCCCAATAGTTTTTCTCTTTGGAAGATGTAAGTCTGTTACACCTTTCTCCTAGCATAACAGTTGCACACCAAGAAACCCCTTAGGTTGGCTAGCTCTACCCAGTGGTAGACTATCCCTTTGGATTTGTAAACTGAGTAGGTCAAGGTGATATAGCCCCTTCTCTGGGTCCATTACACCAAGGTCCATTATCAGATTAAATTAACCCAATGATTTTCTAATGGAGTTAAATCACACCTTCTAGTGGATCATATATAAAAAAGTCAAACAAATAAATCAAATTCAAAACCAACCTCTAGTGAGCCAAATTAAACTCCCCAGTAGAGTCTAAATCAAAAAATCAACCAAACTCTTATTCATGGATACATCCCCAAATAAATCTGAAATCAAACTCAAATCCCAATCCCATGGATAGCATGCTTCCTAGTGGAAGGTTCATATAATCCCAGTGATTAGCCATATCTCTAGATATGCCTCATCATCAATTAAAATAAAATAAATTAAAGTTGATTTGATCTTTGGATTATAGATTTTATCCCAATGGATCTTCTTTCCATAAATCATATAATCAAATTAAATTCAAACCTTATCCCAGATTTTCTTCTTATGCCCTCGACATAGACCCTCACATATCATGTCCAATGCATGTGTGATCCCTGGATCTCCCTCCATGTCCTTGACATGGAATTCTCATCAAATCTTATTTCTTCTCTTATGCACACCTTTAATACTTCAAGCAAAAGCTAACAATGTATTCATTCAAATTACATCATCTTAACATTATAATCAACATTTTATGATTTATGATGGTGAAGCTCAAACTAAATATACAATATCATGCTAAACATATTTATAATGAATTAACACACTATATTATATTATAATATATGATCTTATATTATAATTTTCTATAATATAATGTATTATCTAATATTACACCTCATTAGAATCACTTAAAAGGAATAAATAACAAAATTTTCTCAAAATATGAATAATGTTTATTTTGGATGCAAAATTGTTATTTTTCTGCTAGAAATGGTGTAAAATAGCATAATTTTGGTGTTGCTTCTTGATGTGTGCCATGAATTTGGCCAAATTCTTCCATCTCAACCTTCAAATTAACATTTTTGTGAGTTTTGACCCAATGCATTATAACAAAAGTAAAACATACTAAAATACAATAACATTTAGTAACACACCACCACATTCATATATATATATATGAAGTTATATTATTATGTACATTATATTTTAATATGCTTTCATATAATATATTATCTTACATTACACCTTAAAATGAATCACTTTAAGCAAAAAAAAATTTATAAAATTTGGTTGAAAAATGAACATTTATTTTGGATGCAAAATTCCATTCTTTTGATTAAATGACACACCATCGCACACCCCTAATTATGTTCCCTAAAGCTTACTTTATATTTGGCCAAATCCCATCATCTCGACCTATAAATCAATTATTTTTTATGAATTATAGTACAAACTACTACATCATACTATAACAAACTAAAATATGCTAAACAACAAGTAGTAATACACAATAGTATGCTATAATGCATGATGCTACACTATTTTATGGCATCCTATATTATAATACACTATAACATATTATATTATATTATATTGCATATCACATCACAAGGGATTGCTTAAGATAAAAAATCATAAAATTAGTCTAAATAATAAAAAAACTATATATTTTAGTTGTATCACTTACATATTTTAAAATTGAAATAATATATTATGATGCCATGCTCTACCTATTATGAATTTGGCCAAATTCCACCATTTTAAAGCTAAATCAACATTTTTTATAAATAATGCTAGTGTAGGCTTGACTGCATGATTGTATAATACTAAAGAATTTAAAATGTGAATACATATATTATGATATATATGATGTATTATGCTACAACATATAATATTTATTTTGAACATAAAATCTTACTACTAGTGGTAGCACACCTTTGGTACTACAACCTAATTCCACTTCAAATTTAGTAAATTTCATCATCTAATTTATTAAATCAATATTTTTATGATTTATATTAATATAGACTATTGGGCACAATACCATAATATATCAAAATATTTCAGAACATCTTATGACATCCAAAAACACATCACTTCTTGCTCAAATATATGATGCTACATTATACTATAATATATAGTATTTTAATATGATTTAGGGTTAGGGTTTAGGGTATTTAAGTGTCTAATAGTCAAGGAAAGTCTCTTGAAGACATTTTCTTTAGCTACCATAACTATGTTAGGATTAGGTCATTCTTTAGATCTACTCTAATGACATCTTTATTCATGGTTTAGGGTTTAGTTAGAGTTTAGGGTTTAGGTTTAGGGTTTAGGGTTTAAGGTTTAGGGTTAATTTAGGTTTAGGGTTTAGGTTTTAGGGTTTAGGATTTAGGGTTTTAGGGTTTAGGGTTTAAGATTAGGGTTTAGGGTTTAGGGTTTAGGGTTTAGGGTTTAGGGTTTAGCATTTAAGGTTTTTAAGGTTTAGGGTTTAGGGTTTATAATTTAGGTTTTAGGTTTAGGGTTTAAGTTTTAGTTTAAGGATTAGGGTTTAGGGTTTAAGGTTTTCTTTTTAACAGAGAATAAATTCATGTTCAACATTTTTACTTTTCGATTTCATCAACCAAGAAACACACCAAGTTTTTTAAGACACAATTGATGACATAAATAAAAAATGAGCATGCATAGAGCAAATCAAAAACCCTAGGTAACCAGAATAGTCTCTACTGTAAAGACACAGTTCCATAAGCAGTAAATCAAGTCGATCATTCTTCAATTTCTTTAGTTCTAATCAAAACCTCCCTAACCTCTCGAGTAGCAGGATCCACCATCATATCCCTGATCTCTCCCTATGTCAACACCACAACTGTAACCTCTATCACTCCTCTCACCTCCATAACCACATTGCTCTGACCACCACCTCCATATCCAATAGTACCACTAGATCCCCACCACCACTGATAAGCCACCTCTCCTCTCCTCCTCTGAGATTTAGGCCGGCCCAAGTAGATGGTGATGTTCTGCCATCAAGGTTCTCCACATTTTAGGGTTTAGGGTTAGTAGGGGTTTAGGGTGGTTTAGATTTAGGTTTTGGGTTTAGGGTTTAGGGTTGTAGGTTTTAGGGTTCAAGGTTTAGGGTTTAAGGTTTAGGGTTTAGGGTTTTAGGGTTTTGGGTTTTAGGGTTTTAGGGTTTAGGGTTTATTTTAGGGTTTAGGGTTTAGGGTTTAGGGTTCAGGGTTTAGGATTTAGAGTTTAGATTTTTTTTAAATTAAGTAAATTGATATGTTTAGGTTTATTTAGTTTATTTTTTTTATTTATTTGGGTTTTTTAATTTAGGTTTTTTTTATTTAGTTCAATTAATTTATTTTAGGTTTATTTATTTTAGTTTAGAATTTTTATTTTAGTTTAGAGTTTTTATTTTAGTTTATTTTTTAGGTTTGAGTTTTGTTTTTTTGAGTTTATTTATTTTTATTTATTTTTTATGTTTAGGTTTAGGTTTTATTTTATTTTTAGGTTTAGGTTTTAAGTTTTATTTTAGGTTTTCTTTAGGGTTTATTATAGTTTATTTTATGTTATTTAGTTTTAGTTTAGGTTTGGTTTAGTTTATTTTATGTTTTATTTATTTATTTTAGTTTAGTTTATTTTAGTTTAGGTTTAGTTTTTATTTTCTTTATTTTATTTTTTTATTTTAAGTTTTTAGGTTTAGGGTTTAGATTTTATTTTTATTTATTTTTTAGGTTTATTTTAGGTGTATTTTTTTAGGTTTAGGTTTTATTTAGTTTTATTTTATTTTATTTTAGGTTTATTTTATTTTTATTTTAGGTTTAGTTTTTATTTTATTTAGGTTTTATTTTTTTTAGTTTAGTTTAGGTTTTTTATTTTATTTTATTTTAGTTTTTAGTTTTTATTTTATTTTCTTTTAGGTTTAGGTTTATGTTTAGGTTTAGGTTTAGTTTATGTTTTTATTATTTTATTATTTTTTATTTTATTTTGGTTTAGGTTTTTTTATTTATTTTATTTTTAGGTTTTACTTTTTTTTTGGTTTTACATTTTTATTTTTTGGGGTTTAAGGTTTAGGGTTAGTTTAAGGTTTAGGGTTTAGGGTTTGGGGTTTGGGTTTATGATTTGGGTTTAAGGTTTAGGGTTTAATTTTTAGGTTTAGGTTTAAGTTTTAGTTTAGGGTTTAGGGTTTAAGGTTTTTTTTAAATAGAGAAGAAATTCATATTCAACATTTCTTCTTTTCGATTTCATCAACCAAGTAGCACCATAAGTTTTCTAAGATAGAAGAGATGACATAGATAAAAAATGAGCACCCATAGAGCACAAAAACCCTAGATAAGTTGAGCCCTCTCTGTTGTAAAGACATAGTTTCATAAGAAACAGATCAGATTGGCCATTCTTTAATTTCTCCAGTTCCCATCAAAACCACGCCATCCTCTCAAGAAGCAGGATCTGCCATCGTATTCCCATTCTCTCCCTCTGCCACCACCAGGGCTATAACCTCTGTCACTCCTCCCACCTCCATAACCACCAATGCGTCGACCACCACCTATATATCCACCATCACCTCAAGATCCCCCACCACCACTGCGATAACCACCACCTCCGCCTTAGCCTCCACCACCAGATCTAGACTGAGCCTTATTGATGGTGATGTTCCTGATCAAGGTTTCTACTCTTAGGTTTAGGTTAGGGTTTAGGGTTTAGGGTTGTAGGTTTAGTGTTTAGGGTTTAGGGTTTGGGTATTACGATTAGGGTTTTAATTAAGATTTAAGGTTTAGGGTTTTATAAAATTAAGTAAATCGACAGGTTTAGGTTATTTAGTTTATTTAGTTTATCTTTATATTTGTTTGAGTTTATTTTTTTAATTTTTTTTTTATGGTTTATTTTTTTATTTTATTTTTTTTAGTTTATTTATTTTATTTATTTTTTTATTTTTTTTGGTTTAGGTTTTTTTTATTTTCAAGTTTAGTTTATTTTTATTTATTTTAGGATTTATTTTTTATTTTTAGGTTTAAGTTTTTATTTAGTTTGTATATTTTTAATTTAGATTTATTTTATTTTATTTTAGGTTATTTTATTTTATTTAGTTTTAGTTTAATTTAGGTTTTATTTATTTTATTTTTATTTTATTTTCTATTAGGTTTAGGTTTAGATTTTAGTTTAGGTTTCTATTTTATTTTTTATTTTTTTATTATTTTGGTTTAGGTTTCTTTATTTATTTTATTTTTAAGTTTTATTTAGTTTAGGGTTTAGCGTTTGGGGTTTAGGGTTTAGGGTTTAAAGTTTGGATTTTAGGATTTAGGATTTAGAGTTTAGGGTTTAGGGTTTAGAATTTTAGGGTTTAGGGTTTACGGTTTAAGGATTTTAGGGGTTAGGGTTTAGGGTTTAAGGATTTCAGGGTTTAGGGTTTTGGGTTTAGGTTTTATGTTTTGGCCTAGGGTTCATGTTTTTTGGATTTTTGTTTATTTTTGTAACAGAGATCAAATTAAGATTCAACATTTCTTGTTTTCGATTTCATCAACCAAGTAACACACCAAGTTTTCTAAGACACAAGTGATGACATAGATCAAAAGTTATCATGCATAGAGTAAATCAAAAACCTTAGATAATTAGAACCATCTCTATTGTAAAGATGGAGATCCATAAGTAGGATCACCATTCTTCGCTTCATTGTAACCACCCCATCCTCTTGAGTAGCTGGATTCACCATCATATCCTTGATCTATACCTCTGCAACCACCATGGCTATAACCTACATCGCTAGTCCCGCCTCCATAGCCACCACTACTCTGACCACCACCTCAATATACACCGACACCTCCAGATTCCCCACCGCCACTACGATAATAGCCACCTCTGCCTTCGCCTCCACAACTAGATCTAGACTGAGCCTGGTTGACCGTGTTATTCTTGTCATCAAGGTTCTACCTATTCTGAAAGTTTAGGTTTAGGTTTATTAGATTTTAGGGTTTATGTTTATTTTTTTATTTATTTCAGTTACTTTAGGTTTAGGTTTTAGTTTGTTTAGGGTTTAGGGTTTGGTTTTAGGTTTGGGTTTAGGATTAGAGTTTAGGGTTTAAGATTTAGGGTTTTTTAGGGCTTAGTGTTTAGGTTTGTAAGTTTAGGGTTTAGGGTTTTTTTAAAATTAAGTAAACCAGTAAGTTTATATTTATTTAGTTTATTTAGTTTATTTTTTTTCTTTTTTTAGTTTATTTTATTTTTAATTTTATTTAGGTTTATTTTTTTATTTAGTTTAGGTTTTAATTTTAGTTTATTTTTTTAGTTGATGTTTAAGTTTAAGTTTATTTTTAGTTGATTTTTTATTTTTATTTTATTTTAGGTTCAGTTTTATTTTTATTTTGAGGTTAGGTTTAGGTTTTTATAATATTTTTTTAGATTTAGGTTTAGGTTTTATTTTAGGATTATTTTTTTTATTTTAGTTTAGTTTTGGTTTATTTTAGTTTATTTTATTTTATTTTATTTAGTTTAGGTTTAGGTTTAGGTTTAGTTTATTTTAGGTTTAGGTTTAGGTTTTATTTATTTTATTTTAGTTTATTTTAATTTAGGTTTATGTTTATTTAATTTTGTTTATATTTTAGGTTTACATTTTTTCTTTTAGTTTAGGGTTTAAGATTTATTTTTATTTATTTTTAGGTTTTATTTTTAGGTTTATTTTTTAGGTTTAGGTTTTTACTATATTTTATTTTAGGTTTATTTTATTTTTATTTTATGTTTAGTTTTTATTTTATTAAGGTTTTTTATTCTTTAATTTATTTTGTTTTTTAGTTTAGTTTCGGTTTTTCTTTATTTTATCTTAGTTTATTTATTTTATTTTATTTTATTTTATGTTTAGTTTAGGTTTTAGTTTAGGGTTTTTATTATTTTATTTTAAATTTTATTTAGGTTTAAGTTTACTTTTATTTATTTTTTAGTTTATTTTAGCTCAGGTTAGTCAGGATAGGTATGTAGGGTTTAGGGTTTAGTTAGGGTTTAGGGTTTAGGGTTTAGGGTTTAGGGTTTTGTTTTATGGTAGATTTGGTCATTAGTGTGGTTTTAGTTTAGGTTGGTCAGGATTATGATAGGTTTGGGTAGGAGTTTTTGATAGGGTAAGGTTTGATTAGGGTTTGGTTTTAGTGGTAGGTATTAGGGTTGGTTAGTGGTTAGTTTGGTAGTTTAGTGTTGGTTTAGGTTTTTCAAAGAGTTTAGTTTTATATTTTTTATTTATTTTATTTATACATTTAGGTTTATTTTTAATTTATAATTAGTTTGGTTTATTTATTTTAGGTTTATTTATTTTATTTTAGGTTTTATTTTAATTTATTTTTTTGGTTAGCTTAGTTTATGTTTATTTTTGTGTTTATTTATTTTTTTTTATTTTAGGTTTATGTTTTTATTTTATTTCTTAGTTTTAGGTTTTAGGTTTTATTTAGGTTTTATTTTTTTTAGTTTAGTTTAGGTTTATTTTAGTTTATTTAGTTTAGGTTTAGGTTTATTTTATTTTTTTAGGTTTAGGTTTTGTTTTATTTATTTTAGTTTAGTTTATTTTAGTTTAGGTTTACGTTTATTTTAATTTAATTTTGGTTTAGTTTTATTTTAGTATAGATTTGGTTTTATTTTTTTTTATTTTTAGGTTTAGGTTTTTTATTTAGTTTTTATTTTCTTTATTTTAGGTTTATTTTATTTTTATTTTACATTTATTTTATTTTATTTAGGTTTTATTTTTTAGGTTTATTTTATTTATATTAGTTTAAGTTTTTTATTTATTTAATTTTATTTTAGTTTTTTTTATCTTTATGTTATTTTATTTTAGGTTTAGTTTAGTTTAGATTTAGATTTTAGTTTATTTCAATTTATTTTATTATTTATTTTATTTAAGTTTATGTTTTCTATTTTTATTTTAGTTTTATTTAGTTTAGGTTTATTTTGTGTTTAGGGTTTAGGTTTTAAGGTTTAGTGTTTTAGGGTTTTGTGGTTTGGGATTTAGGTTTTTAAGGTTTAGTACATAGATTTGGGTTAGGGTTTAGGTTTTAGGGTTTAGTTTTGGGTAGTAGATTTTAGGGTTTGGGGTTGGGTTTAGGGTTTTATTTGTTTATATATTTTTTAAATTGTTTTATTTTTTTTAAATTAAGTAAACCAGTTTATGATTATTTAATTTATTTATTATTTATTTATATTATTTGTTATTTCATTTTATTTTTAATTTAGTTTATTTGTTTATTTTAGGTTTATTTATTTTAGTTTATTTTTAGTTTAGTTTTCTTTTATTGTTGTTTTATTTTTATTTTATTTTAAGTTTAGGTTTTATTTTAGGTTTAGTTTAGGTTTTATTTTATTTTTTTTAAGGTTTAAGTTTTAAGTTTTATTTTAGTTTTATTTCATGTATTATTTTAGTTTAGGTTTAGGTTTATTTATATTTCATTTTATTTTTATTTGGTTTAGTTTATATTTTAGGTTTAGCTTAGGTTTATTTATTTTAGTTTAGTTCATCCTTTAGTTTTTATATTATATTTTATTTAGGTTTTTTTAGTTTAGGATTAAGGATTTATTTTTGAATTATTTGTAGGTATTTATGGGTTTTATTTATTTAGTTTTATTTTAGGTATTTATATTTTTAGTTTTATTTTATAAAGGTTTTTTTTATTTTAGTTTAGTTTAGGTTTTATTTATTTTATTTTAGTTTTATTTATTTTATTTTATTATATTTTAGGTTTAGTTTTAGTTTATGTTTTATTTTATTTTATTTTATTTATTTTATTTTAGGTTTTTTTTTATTTATTTTATTTTAGTTCAGTTTAGTTTAGATTTTAGTGTGGATTAGTTTGGTAGGTTTTAAAGGTTTATTTTAGGTTTTATTTCTTAGTTTATGTTTAGGTTTACTTTAGTTTATTTTATTTTATTTAGCTTTAGATTTAGTTTTTTAGTTGGTTTAGGTTTTAATTATTTAAGTTTATTTTATTTTAGTTTAGGTTTATTTTATAAGTATTTTATTTACATTTTAGGTCATTATATTAGTTTGGGGTTTGGGTTTTATTTTATTTATTTCTAAGTTTATTTTTTTTAGATTTAGGTTTTTATTTTTTATTTTATTTTAATTTAATTTTTGTTTAGTTTTATTTTATTCAACTTTTTATTCTTAAGTTTATTTTATATATATTTTAGTTTTGTTTATGTTTTTATTTAATTTTATTATTTTATTTTTATTTTATTTAGATTTTGTTTTTTTTTAATTTTATGTTTAGTTTTATATTTACTTATTTAAATTTTAGTTTTTTTTAGTTAGGGTTTATTTTTTTTAGTTTAGTTTTAGTTTTAGGTTGAGTTAGTTATGATTTAGGGTTTAGGTTTAGGGTTAGGGTTTTATCTTATTTTGTTTATTTTATTTTCATTACGCCCAGTTTTAAGGATTTGGGCTTTATTTTATATTTATTTAGTTTATTTAATTTTATTTTATTTTATTTTAGATTTATTTTATTTTATTTTAGGTTTAGTTTAGATTTTTTTTTAGCTTTATTTTATTTTATATTTAGTTTAGTTTTATTTTATTTTATATTTTTTAGGTTTAAGTTAATGTTTAGTTTTATTTCTAGTTTAATTTTATTTTATTTTATTTTTATTTTACTAGTTTATGTCTTTTATTTATTTTCTTTAGGTTTTATTTAGTTTAGGTTTAAGTTTAAGTTTTAGGTTTTAGGATTTATGGTTTGTTTAGGGTTTAGGGTTTGGATTTAGGATGGGTTTAGTTAGATTTTAGGGTTTTAGTGTTTAGGGTTTGGGTTTAGGGTTTAGGATTTATGGTTTAGGGTTTTTTTTAGGGTTTAGGGTTTTAGTTTTAATTTATTTTTAATTTTAAAATTTATTTATTTATTCTAAATAAAGTAAACTTTTAGTTTATTTAGTTTATTTAATTTATTTTATTTATTTTAGTTTATTTTTTTAATTTAAGTTTATTTTATTTTTATTTAGTTTAGTTTATTATTTTGGTTTTATTTATTTTATTTTATTTTAGGTTAGGTTTATTTTATAGTTGTTTATTTTTATATTATTTTTTATGTTTAGGTTTTATTTTTTATTTTCATGATTAGATTTAAGTTTTCATTTTACTTTTTAGGGTTAGGTTTTAGGTTTTTATTTTAGTTTTATTTTTGGGTATTATTTTTTAGTTTAGGTTTAGGTTTATTTTAGTTTATTTTATTTTATTTTATTAGGTTTAGGTTTAGTTTTAGTTTAGATTTATTTTGTTTATTTTAGTTTATTTATCTTAGTTTAGGTTTAGATTTATATTATTGTTATTTAGTTTAGTTTTTTTTTAGGGTTTTTTTTTTTTTTATTTTTATGTTGTATTTTGAGGATTATTTTTTAGGTTTATGTTTTTATTTAGTTTTTATTTTATTTTATTTTAGGTTGATTTTATTTTTATTTTAGATTTTGTTTTTATTTTTTATTTTGGTTTAGTTTAGGTTTTTATTTATTTTATTCTAGTTTAGTTTTTATTTTTTATTTTATTTTCATTTTAAAGTTTAGGGTTTAGGATTTATTTTATTTGGTTTATTTTAGCTTAATTTTTAGTTTATTTTAGGTTTACATTGAGTTTATTTTATTTTATTTAGTTTAGATTTAGGTTATGTTTATTGGTTTAGATTTACTTTTTATTGTAGTTTATATTTTTAGTTTAGTTTATCTTAGTTTGGTTTATATTATTGTTTCTTTAGGTTTATTTTTATTTTAGGGTTTAGGTTTTATTTTTTATTTATTTTTAGGTTTATTTTTTAGGTTTAGGTTTTTAGTTAGTTTTTATTTTATTTTATGTTTATTTTTTATTTTAAGTTTTATTCTTATTTTAAGTTTTATTTTTATTTTATTTAGGTTTTTTATTTTTTTAGTTTAGTTTAGCTTTTTATTTATTTTATTTAAGTTTAGTTATTTTTTTCTTTTTAGGATTAGGTTTTAGTTTAAGATTTTATTTTATTTTATTTTTTTCATTTTATTTTGGTTTAGTTTTTTATTTATTTTAATTTTAGGTTATTTAGTTTCTTTAGGTTTTCATTTTTAGAGTTTAGTTTAGGTCTTAGGTTTTTAGGTTTATTTTAAGTTTTATTTTTTAGTTTAGGTTTAGGTTTACTTTTAGTTTATTTTATTTTATTTAGTTTAGGATTTAGGTTTAGTTTATTTTAGGTTTAATTTTAGGTTTAAATTATTTTATTTTAGTTTAGGTTTAGTTTTATTTTATTTTTATTCTAGGTTTAGTTTTTATTTTTAGTTTAGTGTTTGGTTTTATTTTATATTTATTTTTTTAGGTTTATTTGGGTTTTGTTTTTATTTAATTTTATTTTAGGTTTATTTTATTTTATTTTATTCTTAAGTTTTATATTTAGTTATTATATTATTTTAGGTTTAGTTTTAGGTTTTAGTTTTAGGTTATACTAATTAAAAATTTAATTATATTTAGGTTTGATTTTATTTATTTTTTTAGGTTTATTCTTCATATTTAGTTTTTTTTCAAGTTTAGGGTTAGTTTAGGGTAGGGTTTAGGGTCAGGATTTAGGGTCAAAGTTGGATTTAGTGGGTCATGATCAGAAAGATTTAGGGTTTTAGCATTTAGTGGTCAGGCTCAGGTTTGGTAGTGTTTAGGGTTTATGAAGGTTAATTTAAGATCTTAGGTTTTGAAGGCTCAGGATTAGGTTAGTTTTAGGCTCAGTAGTTTATTTTTAACCAGATCCATGGTAGGGTATAGGTTTTTGTAGCTTAGGGTTCATGGTTTAGGGTCATTTTAGGTTTGTTTGATTTATGGAGGGTACAAGTTTTAAAAAAGGCCAAGAGGTCAGTATTTAGTTTAGTTTAGTTTATTTTTTTTTTTTTTATTTTTATTTTCTTTTTTATTTTATTTATTTTTTATTTTAGGTTTAGGTTTAGTTTATGTTTATATTTTAAATTAGTTTATTTTATTTTATTTTTTAGGTTTAAGTTTAATTTTATTTTAGGTTCATGTTTAGATTTATATTTTATATTTTTAGGTTTAGGTTTTATTTTTTTATTTTTAGGTTTTATTTTTTAGTTTATGTTTAGGCTTATTTTTAATTTAATTTATTTTATTTACTTTAGGGTTTAGGTTTAGTTTATTTTAGGTTTAGGTTTTGGTTTTATTTATTTTATTTAAGTTTATTTTTATTTTTATTTAGGTTTTTTTATTTTTTATTTTTTAGGTTTAGGTTTTTTGAGTTTAAAGTTTAGGTTTCATTTTTTTATTTATTTTATTTTATTTAGGTTTACTCTAGGTTTAGGTTTTATTTCATTTTATTTTATTTTATTTTAGTTTATTTTATTTTTTTTTTTTTTATTTTGTTTAAGTTTTTATTTTAGGTTTATTTTGATTTTATTTTTTTTTAATTAGGTTTAGATTTAGGTTTTATGTTTTAGGTTTAGATTTAGGTTTTACTATTATTATTTTATTGTATTTTATTAATTATTTTAGGTTTAGGTTATGTATTTTATTTTTTTTAGGTTTTTATTTATAGGTTTAGGTTTTATTTTGGGGTTTAGGGTGTAGTGTTTAGTTTTTTATCTTTAGGGCTGGGTTTTTTTTTTTTTAGCTAGTTTAGGGTTTTAGGATTTAGGGTTTAGTGTTAGTTTTAAGGCTTAGGGTTATGGTTTAGTTTAGGTTTAGGTTTAGGGTTTGGGTTTAGTGTTGTGGCTTAGGTTTTATTTTTTTAGGGTTAGGGTTTATTTTAGGTTTAGAATGGGTTTGGTAGGGTTTTTTATTTTTTTTATTTTTAGGGTTTTGGGTTTAGGTTTAAGGTTTATTATGTTTAGATTGTTAGGGTTTAGGGTTTTAATTTTTTTAGAGAACAAATTCAAATTCAATATTTCTTCTTTTCATTTCATCAATCAAGCCACCAATTTACAAGTGGCGACATAGATTAAAATGAGCACGATAGTGCACATAAAAACCCTAGATAACTAGGTCATCTCTACAGAAAGTTCCCATAAGCAGATCGTTAATCGCTTCTTTTATTTCTATAGTTCCCATGAACCAATACCTCTTGAGTAGCAAGATCCACCATCATATCCCTCGCCACCACCATGGCTATAACCTCTTGACCCATCTCCATAACCACCATTGCTCCACCACCTTCATATCCATGTTCTAGATCTAGATTATGGTTAGTGATGTTCTGTCCAAGTTTATTTAGGTTTAGTTTAGGTTTATTCTTGTGGTTTAGGTTTTTTTTTTAAAATTTATTTAGTCACTATAGTTTATTTTATTTGGTGTTTAGGTTTAGGGTTTAGGATTTGTTTTTTGGGGTTTAAATTTTTTCAGCTTCTTTAGTTCTTTTTCTATGGTTTTAGTGTTTATGATTCTGGGATTTTTATTTTTAAGGGTTTTAGTTTAGGCTAGGTTTGGTTTTTTTAGTTTGGGCAGGTCCAGGGATGTGGCCTAGGGTCAGGATTTAGTGTCAAGGCCTTGGCCTGGGGCCTGTGATCTTAGGCCTGTGGCCTGTGGCCTGTGGCCTGTGATCTGTTTTAGTAGGCTCATGACTTTTGATAGGCTCAGGGTTTAGGGTTTCTAAATAAGCAAACTTTAGTTTAGTTTATTTAGTTTATTTATATTAGTTTATTTATTTTATTTTATTTAGTTTAATTTATTTATTTTAGGTATATTTTAGTTTAGTTTTAAAATTAGTTTATCTTTAAGTTTAACTTTAGTTTATGTATTTTATTAGTTTTATTTTATTTTATTTTTTAGTTTATTTTATTTTTATTTTATTTTTTAGGTTTAGGTTTTTTTATTTTAGGTTTAGTTATAAGTTTTTATTAGGTTTATTTTTTTTATTTTAGTTTAGTTTTATTTATTTATTTTATTTTAGTTAGTTTAGTTTAGGATTAGTTTAATTTTAGGTTTAGGTTTAATTTTTATTTATTTTAGTTTAGTTTATTTTATTTTATGTTTAGGTTTATTTTATTTAGTTTATTTTACTTTTATTTAAGGTTTATTTCTTTTATTAGAGTTTAGGTTTGGGTGTTATTTTTTTTTATTTTAGCTTTTTACATTTAGGTTTATTTTTTTAGTTTATGTTTTATTTAGTTTTATTTTATTTTATTTTAGTTTATTTTATTTATATTTTTGTTTAGTTTTTATCTAGTTTGTTTTATTTTAGGTTGTTTTATTTTTTTTTTAGTTTATGTTTTTATTTATTTTATTTTGTTTTTTTAATTTTTTATTTTCTATTATTTTATTTTTTTTAGGTTTTATTTAGTTTTTTACATTTAAATTTTGAGTTTTTTGTGGTTTGTGTTTTGGGTTTAGGGTTTTAAAGTGGTGGTCAGGTCTTTGGGTTTATGGTCTTGGTTTGTAGATTTAGGTCTTTAGTTTTGTGGTTTGGGATTTTAGTAGTTTATGGTTAGGGTTTAAGTTTTAGGGCTTAGCATTAACTTAGGGTTTTTTAGGGTTTAGGATTTAATGTTTATTTTAAAATTTATTTTAAAATTAAATAAATTTATTTAGTTTATTTATTTATTAGTTTATTTATATTTTATTTATTTTATTTCATGTTTATTTATTATAGTTAAAATACTTTATTTTAGTTTATTTTTTAGCTTTTGGTTTATGTTTATGTTTATTTTTTAGTTTAGTTTTAGTCTTATTTTAGTTTTTAGGTTTAGGTTTTATTTTTTATTTTTAGGTTTAGGTTTAGGTTTTTATTTTATTTTTTAGGTTTATGTTTTATGTTTTTATTTTAGGTATATTTTTAGGTTTTATTTTTTAGTTTAGGTATAGGTTTATTTTTAATTTAATTAATTTTACTTAATTTAAAGTTTAGGTTTAGTTTATTTTAGGTTTAGGTTAAGGTTTTATTTAAAGTTTAGATTTATTTTATTTTATCTATTTTAGGTTTAGGTATTTTTTTAATTTTGGGTTTAGGTTTTATTATTTATTTATTTTTAGGTTTATTTTTTAGGTTTAGGTTTTTATTTAGTTTTTAATTTATTTTATTTTTATTTTACATTTAGGTTTGATTTTATTTAGGTTTTTTATTTTTAAGTTTATTTAATTTTTTAGTTTAGTTTAGGTTTTTAATTATTTTATTTTAGTTTAGTTTTTATTTTTTATTTTATTCTATTTTTAGGTTTAGGTTTAGTTTCAGTTTAGGTTTAGGTTTTAGTTAGTTTTATTTTATTTATGTTTAGGTTTTATTTATTTATTTATTTTAGGTTTTATTTTATTGTTTAGTTTAGGTTTTAAGTTTAGTTTAGGTTTTAGGATTTAGGGTTTATGGTTTGGGGTTTAGCGTTTAGGGTTTAAGGTTTAAGGTTTAGGGTTTAGGATTTTAGGGTTTACGGTTTAGTGTTTAGGGTTGTAGGTTTAGGGTTTAGGGTTTAGGGTTTAGGGTCTTAGGGTTTAAGTTTAGGGGTTTAGGTAGTTTAGTTTAGGGTTTTAGGGTTTAAGGTTAAGGGTTTACGATTATAGATTTCGGGTTTAGGGTTTATGGTTTAGGGTTAATTTTAGGGTTAGGGTTTTTTTAATTTTTTTATTTTTAAATTTTTTAATTTTTTTTTAAAGTTAAGTAAAGTGGTAGGTTTATGTATATTTATTTATTTTTATTTATTGTAGTTTATTTTTTTTGTTTTATCTAGGTTTATTTTTATTTTTATTTAATTTAGTTTACTTATTTTAGGTTTATTTATTTTAGTTTAGGTTTTATTTTTTAGTTTGTTTATAGGTTTAGGTTTAGGTTTAGGTTTATTTTTTAGTTTATTTTTATTTTTATTTTATTTTTGATGTTTAGGTTATATTTTCAGTTTTAGGTTTAGGTTTAGGTTTTTATTTTATTTTTTTAGGTTTAGGTTTTAGGTTTTAATTTTAGGTTTATTTTTAGGTTTTACTTTTTAGTTTAGGTTTAGGTTTATTTTTAATTTATTTTATTTTATTTAGTTTATGTTTAAGTGTAGGTTTAGGTTTAGGTTTTATTTATTTTTGTTTACTTTATTTTAGTTTAGGTTTAGGTTTATTTTATTTGTTTATTTTTTATTTATTTTAGGTTTAGTTTTTTTTTAGTTTAGGGTTTAGGTTATCTTTTTTATTTACTTTTAGGTTTATTTTTTAGGTTTAGGTTTTTATTTACTTTTTATTTTATTTTATTTTATTTTAGGTTTATTTTATTTTTATTTTACATTTTGTTTTTATTTTATTTAGATTTTTTATTCTTAGGTTTATTTTATTTTTTAATTTAGTTTAGGTTTTTATTTATTTTGTTTTTTTTTTAGGTTTATTTTAATTTTACGTTTAGGTTGAGGTTTTAGTATAGACTTTTATTTTATTTTTTTATTTTATTTAGGTTTAGGTTTTATTTAGTTTAGGTTTAGGTTTTTAGGTTTTTAGGGTTTAGGGTTTAACTTTTAGGGTATAGGGTTTAAGGTTTATGATTTTAGAGTTAAGGGTTTTAGGGTGTATGGTTTAGGGTTAGGGGTTAGGGTTTAAAGTTTAGGGTTTAGGGTTTAGGGTTTAGGGTTTTGGTTTAGGGTTTAGGGTTTAGGGTTTAGGGCTTAGGGTTTCGCGTTTGGGGTTTATGGTTTTAGGGTTTAGGGCTTAAGGTTTCAGGCTATAGGTTTAGGGTTTAGGGTTAGTTTTAGGATTTAGGGTTTTGCATTAAGGTTTTTTTATTTTTTTTATTTTATATTTTTGGGGTTTAGGCTTTACATTTAGGGTTTATGGTTTAGGTTTTAGGTTTATGGTTCATGCTTTAGTTTAGGGTTTAGGATTTTTGGTTTTAAGAGAACAAGTTAGATTCAACATTTCTTCTTTTCAATTTCATCAACCAAACACACCAAGTTCTCTAAGGCCCAATAGATAAAAAATGAGGATAATCAAAACCCTAGATAACTCAATTCCATAAGCAGGAGTTCGGATCAGCCGTTCTTCAAGTTTTCCAATTCCCATCAGAACCACCCCCACCTCTCGAGTGCGGGATCCACCATCATATCCTCGATCTCTCCCTCCACCACGGTTGTAACCCTCTCGTCCCTCTTAAACCCTTTGCTCAACCACCACCTCAATATCCACCACACCTCTAGATCCCCCCACCACCACTTGATAGCTAGCCTCGCCTTCACCTCCAGCCAAATCTAAACTTTTGGTTGGATGATGTTCACGTATCAATGTTCTTCCCATTCTTAGGTTTTGGTTTAGGTTTATTTGGTTTTAGGGTTTTGGTTTATTTTTTAGTTTATTTAGTTACTTTAGGTTTAGGTTTAAGGTTTAGGGTTTTTTTTAAATCAAATGATTTCATAACAAACAAGAAATTAACAACTCAAATAAGACATTATCCTCTAACAACTAATAAAATAAGATAAAATAAAATGCACTTCAGAAATTCACAAAAATAGTATTTCACAAAATAATTTAACTCCAAGAGACAATAAAATTTTATTTGATAGAAGGCCAACAAATCTTAATAGAGAAGCTGAATCCCATATCATCATTAGATTCCTCAGTAGGCTCTTCCTTCTTCTCTCCCATATGCTTGAGCAATAGGCGAGTACTAGAAGCATTAGGCATAGCGTACAAAATTTACTAGGATCTTTCAAATACTACTTAACCTTCTCACTACTATGATGTGTCGGGGCAATCATGATGGCGAGGAAATTCTTGTAAGCATTTATGAACATGTGGGGCACTCTAACAAGGGTGTGATAAGAGGGGGCTAGTTAGAGAGAAGTAATCATTGAAAAGCCTACTAAAAACTTCTCGATGAGATCATGTTTAGTGAGGTCAAGTACCTCAGGAACAGATCCATCATCATACGAGGCGGAAAACAAGGCCATAAGAGAATGGCCTAATCCTTAGCTTAGTGAGTTGTGCAACCTCTAAGGATCCCACCTTATCACCTTTTTAAATTACTTTAACCTGGGTGATAAATTCAACAATACCCTTACTGATCTTAGTTAGGATGTTGAGAACCTAGAAAGAAGTCATGAAGGATCAGACGGTGTTGCTGGAGGAACACAACACCAATAGGTGCAATAAGACCAACAAGGCGGGGAGCACCAACTTTGTATTTCACAACCTTTCATAAAATCACTGTAGGGTTAGGGTTTAGTGTTTTAAGGTTAATGTTTTTAGGGTTTAGGGTTTAAGGTTAGGGTTAGGGTTTTGGGTTTAGGGTTTAGGGTTTAAGGTTTAGGTTTTAGGGTTTAGGGTTTTTTAGGCATTAGGGTTTAAGGTTTTTAGGCTTTAGGGTTTAGGGTTTAGGGTTTAGGATTGTAGGTTTAGTGTTGTAGGTTTACTATTTAAGGTTTAGGTTTAGTTTTAGGGTTTAGGTTTAGTGTTTAGGGTTTAGGATTTAGGATTTAGAGTTTTTTTAAAAAAAAATTAAGTAAACCGGTAGGTTTAGGTTTATTTAGTTTATTTATTAATTCTTTTAGTTTCTTTTATTTTTTATTTCAATTTATGTTTATTTTTTATTTTTATTTATTTTAGTTTATTTATTTTAATTTCTTTATTTCAGTTTAGGTTTTTTATTTTGTTTATTTTTTAGGTTTAGGTTTAGGTTTACATTTTATTTGAGTTTTATTTTTATTTTATTTTTTAGGATTAGGTATTATTTTTTAGGTTTAAGTTTAGGTTTAGCTTTTTAATTTTTTTTTTAGGTTTAGGTTTTAGGTTTTTATTTTAGGTTTATTTTTATATTTTATTTTTTAGTTTAAGTTTAGGTTTATTTTAGGTTTATTTTATTTTATTTAGTTTTTAGGTTTAGGTTTATTGTTTATTTTAGGTTTAGATCTAGGTTTTATTTATTTTAGTTTACTTTATTTAAGTTTAAGTTTAGGTTTATTTTATTTTGTTTATTTTATTTTATTTTAGGTATAGTTTTTTTTTTAGTTTGGGTTTAGGTTTTATTTATTATTTATTTTAGATTTATTTTTTTAGGTTTAGGTTTTATTTTATTTTATTTTCAATTTATTTTATTTTTATTTTACATTTAGTTTTATTTTATTTAGGTTTTTTAGGTTTATTTTATTTTTTAATTTAGTTTTGGTTCATATTTATTTTATTTTAGTTTATTTTATTTTTATTTTATTTTATTTTAGGTTAGGTTTAGGTTTTATCTTAGGTTTTATTTTCTTTTATTATTTTATTTTATTTAAGTTTAGGTTTTATTTATTTTATTTATTTTAGGTTTTATTTAGATTATGTTTAGGTTTTTTAGGTTTTTAGGGTTTAGGGTTTAGGGTTTCAGTTTAGGGTTTAGGGTTTAGGGTTTAGCATTTTATGGTTTAGGGTTTTAGGGTTTTGGGTTTAGGGTTTAGGGTTTAGGGTTTAGTGTTTAGGCTTTAGGGTTTAGGGTTTAAGGTTTAGGATTTAGGGTTTAGGGTTTTTTTTAACTAAAAGGAATTTATTGCTCAGAAAAGTAACTCAAGAAGAAAGAAACTATTGCTCGAATGAGCTACAGGAAAATCCTAGAGTTTAGTCCCTAAACTAATACATCAAAACAATAAAAAAACAAAGACAAAACTATGAAAACAAAAGATAGTAAAGGGGAAGAATCCACAGAGCTCCAAAAGAACCTCGAAAGAGATGAAGATCCATAAGAAATGGAAACCTGTAACTTGTAACTAAAGACAACTCTAGCCATCTAAGAAAAATGAGACCATTAGTAAGACTCAATAGCTCCCTCCAAGAAGAAGAAAAGACCAACTGTAAAAAAGAACCAACAACCTGAAGAAATCTCAGCCAGAAGGAGATCAAAAAACACAAAGAGAAAAAAACTCAAGTCAGATATGAGAAAAGAAGGATAGTCATTATAATGAGGGGCATCAAATCCTAAGTGTATCCACATTCAAAGAAGGGTTACAAAAGGTAGAGTCACCACAAAATATCAAGGAAAAATTCATCATATCATCATAGCCATCCCAAAGAAAAATACAAACCTATCATAATACCACCAAACAAAAGAGGGAGGAGAAATCCCAAGAAAACCAAATATGAACACCTCTTAAAAGAGGGAGAATAGAAGCTCATGACCAAAAAAAAGAGCCCTCAAAGATGAAGCCAATGAGCCCACAACCAATCCAATGCCACAAAGGCAAACAAACAAAACCCACAACAACACCAATCCAAAGCAACCAAGGCACCAACAAAGGAAAGTAAAGAACCAATGGGCAACAACGAGCACCCAAGAAAATGGCCCAGAAGAGAAGGAACCAAACCAACCAACAAAAAAAAGAAGAGGAATAGCTAAAATAAATAGCTAGAGAAACAACCAACCAATGGACAAACCACATGCCAAGGAAAAAAAGCCCAACCTACCACCAACAATGAAAGCAAAAGCACTAACAAATGAAACACAATAATGGGAACAAAGCCACTAACAACCAACCAGGTCAAGGGGCAAAAAAAACCAACACAGGGAAGCCAAAACTCAAAGCCAAAGGAGGAAAATTAGCCAATACTCTAGCAAACACACAACAAAAGCCAACCAACAGAGAAAAAAATAAGACAAAAGCAAAAACCACCCAAAGACATGAGAGGTTATTTCTAAGAAGCTTTAAAATAAGTAACCCTCGGCAAGTGAGGAGGGGCATAAATCTGAACACTTTTTCTTCTTTTTCTTCTTATAAAGAGTTTTATAAACATGCCCTTTCTCCAAAAAATATCCATCCAAAAATGAATCAATATTGTTATAAAAGGCATGGGGATCAGCAGAAGCTATCAATTTCAAATAAGAGCATTCATAATCATCCACAGCATTAGACAAAGGAAAATCAGAAAAAGTATGCATTTCAGAATTAGAAGTTAAAGAAGGAGCATAAATAACTTTATTAAGAAGACAATTATCAATATTATATTATAAACATATTATAGTGTAAATTAACACACTATATTATATTATAATATATGATGTTATATTATAATTTTCCATAATATAATATATTGTCTAACATTACACCTCAGTAGAATCACTGAACCTTAACAAATAATAAAAAATTTTCAAAAAATGATTAATGTTAATTTTAGATGTAAAATTATTATTTTTCTATTAGAAATGGTATAAAAAAGCATAATTTTGGTGTTTTTTCTTAGTTTGTGACATGAATTTGGCCAAATTCTTCCATGTTAACTTTCAAATTATCATTTTTGTGAGTTTTGACCCAATGTATTGTAACAAAAGCAAAACATACTAAAATGTACAATAACATTTAGTAACACACCACCACATTCATATATATGTGAAGGTATATTGTTATGTACATTATATATTAATATGATTCCATATAACATATTATCCTACATTACACCATAAAATGAATCAGTTTAAACAAAAAAATTATAAATTTTGGTTGAAAATTGAACATTTCTTTTGGATGCAAAATTCCATTCTTTTGATTAAATGACACACCATAGCACACCCCATTGATGTTCCCTAAAGCTTACCCTAAATTTGGCTAAATCCCATCATCTCAGCCTATAAATCAATATATTTATAAATTATACCAGTACAAACTCTACTACATCGTACTATAATAAACTAAAATATGCTAAACACAAGTAGTAATACATAATAGTATGCTATAATGCATGATGCTACACTATGTTATGGCATCCTATATTATAATACACAATAACATATTATGTTATATTATATTGCATATCACATGACAAGGGATTGCTTAAGATAAAAAATCATAAAATTAGTCTAAATAATAAAAAACTATATATTTTAGTCATATCACTTACATATTTTAAATTTATATAATATATTATGATTACATGCTCTACCTATTATAAATTTGGCCAAATTTCACCATTTGAAAGTCTAAATCAACATTTTTATAAATAATGCTAGTGTAGGCTTGACTGCATGATTATAAAATACTAAAAGAATTTAAAATGCATAGAATAATATGTTATGATATATGATATTATATTGTGCTACAACATATAATATTTATTTTGAACATAAAATCTTACTTTTTAGACTACAAGTGATGTAGCATAGCTTTGGAACTTCAACCTAATTCCCACTTCAAATTTAACAAATTTGGTCATCTAATTTGTTAAATTAATTTTTTGTGATTTATATTAATATAGACTATAGGGAACAATACCATAATATACTAAAACATTTCAAAACATCTTATAACATCCAAAAATACATCAATACATGCTTAAATATATGATGCTACATTATATTATAATATATCGTATCATAATATGATTTAAGGTTACAGTTTAGGGTATTCAAATCTCTAATAGTCAAGGGAAAGTCTCTTGAAGACATATTATTTAGCTACCATAACTATGTTAGGATTAGGTCATTCTTTAGATCTACTCCTAATGACATCTTTATTTAAGGTTTAGGGTTTAAGGTTTAGGGTTTAAGGTTATGGTTAAAGGTTATTTTAAGGTTTATGGTTTAGGGTTTAAGGTTTTGGGTTTATGGCTTAGGGTTTAGAGTTGTATGTTTTAGGGTTTAGGGTTTATGGTTTTAGGGTTTAGGTTTTAGGGTTTAGAGTTTAGGGTTTTAGGGTTTAGGGTTTAGGGTTTAGGGTTTAAGCTTTAAGCTTAGGGTGTTTATGGTTTAGAGTTTAAGGTTTAAGGTTTAGGTCTTTGGTTTAGGGTTTAAGTTTTAGTTTAAGGTTTAGGGTTTAAGCTTTTTTTGTAATAGAGGACAAATTCATATTCAACATTTCTTATTTTTGGTTTCATCAACCAAGTAGCACACCAAGTTTTCTAGGACACAAGCAATTACATAGAAAAAAAATGAGCACCCATAGAGCAAATCAGAAACCCTAGATAAGTAGAACCATCTTTATTATAAAGACACTATTCCATAAGAAGCAAATCAGATCGGTTGTTCTTCAGTTTCTCCAGTTCCCATTAGAACCACTCCTGCCTCTCGAATTATGGGATCCTCCATCATATCCCTGATCTCTCCCTATGCCACCACCACGGTTGTAACCTTCATCACTCCTTCCGCCTCCATAACCACCATTGCTATGACCACCTCCATATCCACTAGCACCTCCAGATCTTCGACCACCATTGCGATAACAACTACCACCACCTTCGCCTCCACTGTCATATCTAGACTAAGCCTAGTTGACGATGATGTTCTTATCATCAAGGTTCTTCCCATTATTGGGGTTTAGGGTTAATTTAGGGTTAGTTTAGCGTATAGGGTATGGGGTTTATGGTTTACGTTTGTAAGTTTTAGGGTTTAAGGTTGAAGGTTTAGAGATTAGAGTTTAGGGTCTAGGGTTTTAGGGTTTAGAGTTCAGGGTTTAGAGTTTAGTATTTTACGGTTTAAGGTTTAGGGTTTAGGGTTTAGGGTTAGTTTTAGGGTTTAGGATTTAAAATTTAGGGTTTAGGGTTTTGGGTTTAAGTTTTTTTAATTAACTAAACTAGTAGGTTTAGGGTTATTTAGTTTATTTTTTATTTATTTGAGTTTATTCTATTTTTTATTTTTATTTAATTTAGTTTATTTATTTTGGTTTGGGTTTTTTTTAAAGTTTATTTTTTAGGTTTATGTTTATTTTTTAGTTGAGTCTTATTTTTATTTTATATTTTAGGTTTAGGTTTTTCTTTTATATTTTTAGGTTTTTATTTTAGGTTTGTTTTTAGGTTTTATTTTTATATTTTTTAGATTTAGGTTTAGGGTTTAGGTTTTATTCTCTGCCACCACCATGGCTATAACTTTCATCGCTCCTACCGCCTCCATCACCACCACTGCTCAGACCACCACCTCCATATCCACTAGCACCTCCAGATCCCCACCACCACTATGATAAGCATTCTCATCACCTTTGTCTACATCACTAGATCTAGACTAAGCCTAGTTGTTAGTGATGTTCCTGCTGTCAAGGTTCTTCCCATTCTTCGGGTTTTGGGTTAGTTTAAGGTTTATAGCTAGTTTAGAGTTTTGGGTTTAGGGTTTAGGGTTTAGGGTTAGTTTAAGGTTAATTGCTTGGAATTTAGTGTTTGGGGTTTAGGGTTTAGGGTTATAGGTTTTACGGTTTAGGGTTTAGGGTTTAGGGTTTAGGGTTTAGGGTTTAGGCTTTTAGGGTTTAGGGTTTAGGGTTCAAGGTTTTTTTATTTTATTTTTTATTCTTTTTTATATTAAGTAAACTGGTAGGTTTAGCTTTATTTAGTTTATTTAGTTTATTTTTTATTTATTTTAGTTTACTTTATTTTTTATTTTTATATAGGTTTATTTTTAATTTAGTTTAGTTTATTCATTATAGGTTTATTTATATTAGTTTAGGTTTTTTATTTTAGTTTATTTTTTAGATTTAGGTTTATGTTTAGATTTATTTTTATTTAGTTTTATTTTTAATTTATTTTTTTTTAGGTTTAGGTTTATTTTCTTATTATTAGGTTTAGTTTAGATTTTATATCATTTTTTTTTAGGTTTAGGTTTTAGGTTTCATTTTAGGTGGGTTTATTTTTAGGTTTTATTTTTAGTTGTTTAGGTTAATTTTTAGTTTATTTTATTTTATTTAGGGTTTAGGTTTAGGTTTAGGTTTATGTTTTAATTTAGTTTATTTTATTTAGGTTTAGGTTTATTTTATTTTATTTTAGGTTTAGGCATTTTATTTAGGTTAGGGTTTAGGTTTTATTATTTATTTATTTTTTAGGCTTTTTAGGTTAATTTTTAGGTTTAGGTTCTTATTTAGTTTTATTTTATTTTATTTTATTTTTATCTTATGATTAGTTTTTATTTTGTTCAGGTTTTATAATTTTCAGTTTAGTTTAGGTTATTATTTAGTTTTTTCTGGTTTAGTGTTTATTTTTTATTTTATTTTCTTTTTAGGTTTAAGTTTAGGTTTTAGTTTTAAGTTTTTATTTTATTATATTTTTGTTTAGGCTTTTTATTTAATTTTTTATATTTTATTTAGTTTAGGTTTAGGATTTTAGCATTTTAAGTTTAGGGTTTAGGGTTAGTTGAGGATTTAAGGATTAGGGTTTAGGGTTTGGGGTTTAGGGTTTATGGGTTTAGTTTAGTTTTAGGGTTTAGGGTTTATGGTTTTTAAGGTTTAGGGTTTAGGGTTGAGGGTTTTGGTTTTATGTCTAGGGTTCAAGTTTTAGTTTATTCTTTAGGGTTTTTAGTTTTTTTTAACAGAGAATAAATTCATATTCAACATTTCTTTTTTTTTGATTTCATCAACTAACAAACACACCAAGTTTTTTAGACACAAGCAATGGCATAGATAAAAAATGAGTATGCATGAAACAAATCAAAAACCCTAGATAATTATAACCATCTCTACTATAAAGACAAAGTTCCATAGTCGGATTGTTTTCTTTAGTTTCTCCGGTTATGAGAACCACCACGGCCTCTCAGTAGGCTCCACCATCATATCCCGATCTATCCCTCCACCACCATTAGCGTCGCCTCTCACATAGCAACCACCCCTCCATATCCACCAGTCCTAGATCATCATGAAAACAGCCTCATGCCTTAGCTAGTTTGGTGATATGTTCTGTTGTAGGTTCTTCCCATTGTTAGGGTTTAGGTTTTGGTTTAGGGTTATTAGGTTTTATGGTTTAGGTTTATTTTTAAATTTACTTAGTTACTTTAGGTTTAGGTTTAAGGTTTGAGGTTTAGGGTTTAGGGTTTAGGGTCAGGGTTTAGAGTTTAGAGTTTAGAGTTTAGGGTGTAGGGTTTGGGGTTTAAGGTTTAGGGTTTTATGGTTTATGCTTTTAAAGTTTAGGGTTTAATTAGGTTTTGGGTTTAGGTTTAAGGTTTATTTTAGTTTTTTTGGGTTTAGGGTTTATGTTTATTAGGGTTTATGGTATGGGGTTTAGGATTTTAGGTTTATGCTTATAAGGTTTTGGGTTAGGGTTTAGGTTTTGGTTTATGGTTTATAGCATTTAGCGTTTATTTATTTTTTATTTAGTAAATCGATAGATTTATTATAGTTTATTTTTATTTTTATAAATTTAATATAATTTATTTTTATTTAGGTTTATTTTTTATTTTTATTTAATTTAGTTTCTTTATTTTAGGTTTATTTATTTTAGTTTAGGTTTTTTATTTTAGTTTATTTTTTAGGTTTAGGTTTAGGTTTATGTTCATTTTTAAGTTTAGTTTTAATTTTAATTTTTTTTTTAGGTGTAGGTTTTATTTTTATTTTTTAGGATTAGGTTTAGGTTTTATTTTATTTTTTTTTTAGGTTAAGTTTTAGGTTTTATTTTAGGATTTTCAATTTAGGTTTATGTTTATTTTTAGTTAATTTTATTTTATTTAGTTTAGGTTTAGGTTTAGTTTGTTTTAAGTTTAGGCTTAGGATTTATTTATTTTAGTTTAGGTATAGGGTTATTTAATTTTTTTATTTTAGGTTTAGATTTTTTTTTATTTTAGGGTTTAGGTTTAATGTTTTATTAATTTATAAGTTTATTTTTAGGTTTAGGTTTAGATTTTCTTTAATTTTAAGTTTTATTTATTTAAGTTTAGGCTTAGGTTTTATTTATATTTATGTTTATTTTATTTTTTAGTTTAGTTTAGGATTTGATTTAATTTATTTTAGTTTAGTTTTTATTATTTTATTTTATTTTATTTTTAGGTTTAATTTTAAGTTAAGGTTTTAGTTTAGGTTTTTATTTTATTTTATTTTGGTTTAGGTTTCTTTATTTATTTTATTTTTAGGTTTTAGTTAGGTTTAATTTAGGTTTTAGGGTTTAGGTTTGGGGTTTAGGGCTTAAGGTTGTAGGTTTTAGGGTTTAGGGCTTAGGGTTTAGTGTTTACAGTTTAGGGTTTAGGGTTTAGGGTTTAGGGTTTAGGGTTTATGTTTTGGGTTTAGGGTTAGTTTTAGGGTTTAGGGCTTAAGGTTTGTCTTTTTTTATTTTTTATATTTAGGATTTAGGGTTTAGGGTTTACGATTTTTTAGGGTTTAGGTTTTTGATCTAGGGTTCAAGTTTTACTTTAGTGTTTAGGTTTTTTTTTTGTTTTTTTAGGTTTAGGGTTTAGGGTTTTTTCTTTTTAGGTTTTATTTAGTTTAGGTTTCGGTATTTAGCTTTTTTAGGGTTTAGGGTTTAGGGATTTTTTTGGGTTTAGGATTTAACATTTCTTCTTTCAATTCCACCAACTATGTAACATGCCAAGTTTTTAGTTATAACTATGAGCACTAGGTAAATAAAAACCCTTTGATAAATGGAACAATCTCTACTATGAAGAGACAGTTCCATAAGCTATTGATCAAATCAACCATTCTTCAGTTTCTCTAGTTTCCATCAGAGCCTCCCTGACCTCTCAAGTAGTGGGATCCACCATCATATCCCCGATCTCTCCCTCTACCACCACCACAGCTATATCCTCAGTCTCTCCTCCTGCTTTCATAAACACCACTACTCAGACCACCGCATCCATATCCAATACCAACCTCGGATCCCCCACCACCCTTTGATAGCGCCACCTCTACCTCCATCGATAGATCTAGAGCTTGGTTGATGGTGATGTTTATGTTACGCCCATTCTTAGGGTTTAGGTTTAGGTTTAGGTTTGTTAGGCTTTTGGGTTTAGATATTATTTTTTATTTATTTTTAGGTTTGTTTTTTAGGTTTATGCTTTCATTTAATTTTTATTTTATTTGATTTTAAGATTATTTGATTTTTATTTTACATTTAGTTTTTCTTTTATTTAGGTTTTTTATTCTTAGGTTTATTTTAGGCTTTTATTTACATTATTTTAGTTTATTTTTATTAGTTTATTTTATTTTAATTTTAGGGTTAAGTTTAGGTTTCAATTTAGGTTTTTATTTTATTTTATTATTTTATTTTATTTAGGTTTAAAATTTTTTTATTTTAGTTATATTTAGATTAGGTTTAGGTTTTTAGGTTATTAGGGTTTAAAGTTTACGATTTAGGGTTTTAGGGTTTAGGGTTTGAGGGTTTGGGGTTTAGGGTTAGGGTTTAGGGTTTAGGGTTTAATGTTTTTTTTCTTGGGAAGCCCCATATAGGGGGAATTTTATCGCACAAAAAGAGGGTTACAAGGTCCTTATCAGGGGATAAACTCCAAAACTTATGCTCAAAGAGCTACAATCAACGTAGAGAGTAAATCCCCTATCTAAGTACAACCAAAAGAAAAATAAAAGAGAATAGGAAAGCAAATGATACAAAATGATTAACAAAGATAAGCAAATAAATAGATCTGGGCCAAAGTTCTTCAAGATGAGAGAATGCATGGCAGGGAAAACACAGAGAAAAGAGAAATGCATTTGCAAAATGTAGAAAGATAAAATTAGAAAGTTAAAACAATACGACAAAGTGAAAATTAAAGCGACATAAAGCGAGAAAAATTATAGAGAAGTGTGTGAGAGAAGGCTCGCTCAGTCACACAAATTGGGCGAGATGCAAATATGAGCATCCAAACTTAGGAAGGGTTACATCACAAGAGCTACTACCAAACCAAAAGGGTGAAATCATCGACCATCATAACTACAAACAAGAAGATAGCAACCATTTGTTGAATGTCTTGGAGCCTTAGTACCGCAAACATAAACAAAGCCATATACACTAAAGAAAAGGAAACAACAAAGAGCAGAATGTGAGAGGGGATCCCATGCAGGATAAATATCATCAATATAGTCACCATAGCATGAGAATCCCTACACATATGAAAATGAACCATCTTTGCCAGATCCACCTTTTTAGTACCAGAGCCAAGAGTATAATTAGGTCAGCATGAAAACCCACCATAAGAAAATAGAAGAAAAGGCCAGGCAGAGGAAAGAAATAATATACAACCAATTGAAAAGCCTGCTGAAGTCCTGCTAAGCAAATCAATTAGCATCCCAAACATATAGGACATATATGAAACTTACAGGCCAGGAGTACAACTCATGAAATTGCCCAGAAAAGGTACCCATTTAGAATAAGAAATGCAGATGTTAACAACCCTCTTGTTAATAATCATTACAGAAGTTAACAAATAGCAAATGTAAAGCGAGACAGCATAACCCAAACCCAAAATATAACAAGAAATGCAATCTAACCAAGATGGGAATGCGATGTGATTAGGTGGACCGAAGCCATAGGTAATAAGGCGCACCCCCCATAAACAACACCAAATAGAGACAATCGAGACAACCCTAGTAGCGACTTTCGGGCAAAACCAATAATCCAGTTCACAACCAAGACAACAAATAACCTAGGCCCATAAAACCACTCATTAGTGAGTGCATAAGTTAATAACCAAGTAGGTAATAGCATAATCATAATGATGCGCAAGTCTAACTAAACCAAGATGGAAAAATAGTAGCGATTAAATAGACCATAAACATCGGTGATAAGTGCGGCCCGTCAACAAAATAATCAAAAATAACCCTAAGCTACCGGACATAAGACCCGAAAATCCAACAGCCAACAATTAAAATAGCAAAACAATTATTGCAGCCACCATAAGATAATCAAGTAAAAAATAGTGGTACATCATAGACACAAAAGCGGTTCAAAGGAGAGCCATCATTAAAATCCTTCAAGATAAAGAAAAGTAGGCCAACAGCTAAGCCAATATCATCAGTAAAAGTAGACTGGAAAGAAAACAAAAAGTAATTCTAATCCTGCAAAGAGATAATAATAATAAGGGTATTATTGCTTCTCTCCATACAGTTGGGAGGTGAGGTTAGCAAGAGCAATCAAAATAACCCGAGACTCTTGGACATAAGACCGAAAAATCCAATAGCCAACAATTAAAGCAACAAAACAATTATTGCACCCACCATAAGATAATCAAGTAAAAAATAGTGGTACAACATATACACAAAAGGGGTTCAAAGGAGAGCCATCATTAAAATCCTTCAAGACAAAGAAAAGTAGACCAGTAGCTAAGCCAACATCATCAGTAAAAATAGGCTGGAAGGAAATCAAGAAGTAATTCCAATCCTGCAAAGAAACAATAATAATGACAAGGGTATTGCAGTTTCTCTCCTTATAGGTTGTGGAGGTGAGGTTAGAGAGCATAAGAGTGGCCACATCCTTATTAAAGAGGGAAAAGATAGATAAATTAGGGCCTGTCATGAAGCTATACAAAAATATATCAATTAAACAATGAGACAACAAAGTCATGAGCCCAACACAGATTTTTAGAAAAAGGAAAAGAGACAAAACACAGCCTTAATCATAAAATGAAAAATAGATACAGTAAGACCCATAAACAAAATATTGATGGCAAGAAGTCTATCCTTGTTGATCGAGAAGTAAAGCGAGAAAGTAAAACATCTCACTCAGCAGATCCGGTGATAAGGAAAATATCTCCATCGAGTTAGAAAAATAGTAAACACCTTACCATTAATAGTGGAAATAATAGAAGCAGTAAGACCCCAAATAAGGTTAGGGGTTTAATCCATGACCACAGAGATCACAAAATAACCAGAAAGGGGTATCAGGATGCATTAGTAAAACCCAGAGAAACAACAACACTAAACAAAAGTTGGTCATGTAGTTAAACAAATAATACAACAGGCCAAAACAATATGATGATTTAATTTCTGAGGTAAGTGAGTCCAGTATTGTCCAAATTAACCAAACCATGCAAATGTTTAGGTAGTGTAAGTTGATCAAAGAATTTTATGCCATCTAATCTAGCACCAAGATTAATAAGGTAATCAGCACATACATTACCTTCGTGCCATACATGAGTGATTTTAAAATAGAGTTGAGAAAGGAGAGCTCTAGTTTGCTTTAGAAGGTAGTACAATTCTGTATTGCCCACTTTATTGGAAGTCAAAAGATCAATGAACAACAGGGCATCCACCTTAATCCAAATATTGAACCAACCTTTTTGAAGGAAAATCTCAATAGCTTTGTAAACTGCCATTAGCTCAGCAAAAAGAATAGAGCAAGTATTAAGGGGGTAAGCAAAAGCACATAAGACTTTACCATTAAGGTTTAAAATACCACCATAGAAGCATTTTGAGAAACAGACATCAGTGTTAATTTTAATTGTATTAGCATGAGGTTTTATCCAATAAACAATCTTGTCATCTTTACAGTTGGGTTGATCCAACAAGTTAAAACCTAAAAAATAAGGCACGAATTTTATTGGCATTAAATTTGTAGCCTTTGAATTGATTGTAGTTAATTAAATTGGCATGAAACAAGGCACAAACTTTATTTTTAATTCTAATAATTATACTCATATGGGTCATAGGAATCTCACGATGTTTTGCATCATTTTTGTCCATTCATATGAACCAAATAAGAGTGATAGCAGTTATCACTTTAATGTGGCCTTTAATAGTGTTTTCAAAATAGACTTCAAGAAGTTGGTATAGAGTTAAGGAGCCATTGAATTTGACAATATTAAAAAGTTAATCATACCAAATCCAAAGCATGGAAGCAATGGCTCCGTTAATAAATACATAATTCACATTCTCAATGTGAAAGCGATAACATTTTGAAGGTAAGTAAAACCTTTATCAAGGAGTCAATAGGGATGAAGTTTTTCAAAATGAAGTTAGAAAAAAATTATGAAATAGAATAGTGTTATTCCAAAGTTTAAAAACACATTGGAAAATCATGAGCTTCTTTGATATGAATCACATTTTTTAAGGTTGAAATCACCATTTTGGGAAAGCTTAAAAGGATCGATCATGATTGCTAGGAATGATAGGAATAATAGTAAGCTTATCTAAAGAGAGAGAGGAATATAATCGGTAAACTTACTATTGTTCCACTTATTATTCTACCAAAAGAGTTCACTTTAATAGCGATGGAGTGGGTAAAGTAATTCATCAATGGACCCACCTCGGTCAGTTATCTTGCCAAAAGAAAGAGGTTCGAGTTAATCCCCCTGAGATTAATGATTCCATTTGATGGAACAAAGTCTTTTCCATACAGGAGAATCTCCCACTTTATAAGGGCAAATAAGAGGGCAGTATTTGGTAGTCATGAAATTAGCCCAAAGACTATTGTTGCTCCTAAAATTTCACCAAAGTTTATAGGAAAAGCGGTGATAATTGATGGCTTACAAGCCACCGACAGAGTGCCACCTTTTATACCAAGAGGTTCAATGCATTCTTTTGTGGGTGTTAGAACCGGAAGAATTTGTTAAGGAGGCTCAATTTTGTTAATGGTATTAGATTGGCATGGTTTGAATGAGATATAAAGGCATGGAGTTAAGGTACTCTTAATCAAAGTGAGCCTACCACCAAATGAGAGTAAATGACTTTTAGATTAACTCATCAAAGAGATGTGATCTTTTAGACCTTTAAAGCGAGCACCAAGATATTTAATAGGAAGTTGTTTTTGAAAATTAGTAATTCTCAAGATTTGGTTGATCCTATTACTAGAGAATTTAGAGGAAGGAATGAAATAACTTTTACCTTCATTAAGAAAGAGACCACTTTCATTACCAAATTTATTTAAAAGATTCTTAATAGTTTTAATGTAAAGAATTGAGGCATTGCAAAAGATTATGAAGTCATCAACAAAGCTAAGATGAGAGACAGGAAGACCACCTTGAGTTCTAAAAAACATGCTAGGATTATTGTTGAAAAGATCATTAAGACTCCTCAAAAGTTGTTCAACAGCAATAATAAAAAGAGAGGGAGATAAGGGATCTCCTTATCTCAATCCATGCATAGAAGGGAAAAAACTTAGGGACTCACCATTCATGATAACGGAGAACCAAACATTGGTAATACAATTTTTAATGAGCGGATAAAAAGAGTCAAAAAAACTAAACAAATGTAATTTGGAAGAGAAAATTCCAAGAGAGGTTGTTAAAAGCTTTAGAGATGTCAAAAGGATGTTAATAGAATGTTGTCATGAATCACTACTAGAATAGATTAAGGTTTATAATTTTACAAGTGACTAATTTAGGCAATTAATTTAGCATTGTGTTTATGAAAGAAGGTGCAAAGGCGATAGTCTTTGATTCAGGTTAATTAATTTTGGGATTAGAATGAGTCCAGAAAAATATCTAGGCAAAGGATTTCCATCAAAATCAATGATAGCATTAAAGGCCGACTTAATAATAGGCCAACAATGCTGAAAAAAATTGAGTCATGTAGCCATGGGGCCGAAGATCGGTGTTCATGCTATTAGAATACTACCAATCTACTTCCATAGGATGCATATTAAGCAAGTGGTTGTCATCATTAGTAATTGATGAGGGAATCAGGTGAGAGTTAGAGAGCTTCTAAGAAGGGTTGTTGTTTAATGAGTTTTAAAATGATGTATGATAGAATCTTTAATATCGTTATTTTCGTGATCCTAGTTATCATTTTAATTTTTTAATAGAGTTTAAGGCTTTCTTTTTTTTTGAAAGAGCATGGAAATTACAGTATTTTCATCGCAATATGTTTGTTGCTTTACCGATAAGTTTCCTCCATATTCGATAGTTAACCAAGTTATCTTTAGCTTCATTCAACTCCTCAAGTTTAGTAGAATCAATAACATCTTCAAGAGAACAAACTAATTGTTCCATATTTTTGATATTGGCAAAAGATTTTAAATGATGCTTGTTCCACCAATTTAGGTTTTTATTTAAGCCTTTAAGCTTAAGCCGAGAATCATGCCTTAACAATTATCGGATGAAGAGTCATCAGTTAATGGATACAACATGAAATCAATGTGTTGGATCCACATATTTTGGAATCGAAAAGGATGGGGAGGTATTATTAGAGGATTTTGGAAAATCAAAGTGAGCATGATCAGACAAAGTTACGCTCAAATGTTCAACAAAAGTATGGGCCATTGATTGATCCAAAGAGAATTAAAAGAGTCTTATCAAGCGCAGAGTCTAGTTATGCCATGTATAATTTGAACCCGGGCCAATATCATATTGCAATCAAGAATCATATTAGAAAAGTCTTCCATGGAATGAATGTTGAGAGAGAAACCTCCCTTCTTTTTTTAAGGAAGAGTAGTCATGTTAAAATCACCCCAACCAACCGGGTTGGTTGAGAAAAAGGTTCTTAAGTTGTCCCAAAGGATGTTTACCCCTATTATAAGAAGCATAAATAAAGAACCTAGAAGAAAATCACCCAATGAGATGTGGACATTAACCAATTGTTGAAGATCATCAAGAATAGATATGTTGACTAAATTCTTCCAAAAACACCAAATTTTATTGCTAATATTATAAAAGAAGTTTTGAAAGCCAAGCATTTTAGCAACATGGTTGATCTTAGAAGAGCATATGAATGGTTCAATAACAACAAGTAAGGCTATGTTATGAATACGATAAAGACTTCTAATATGGTTATGGGAGAGTCCCAATACCGAACATTCCAAATTAGTAAGTTGATCATAATAAAATAAGAAAAGAAAGGAAAGAGATAACTAAAGAAATAATAAAGCAAGAAAGAAACTAGAAATAGTTATTTATGGGAAGTTAGAGAAGATCTAGTAGTTCCGAGCTATTAGTGAACATTCTAGCTTTAAGTGATTTTTTTAAATAGTTTGAAAATGTCTATCATTGTCCAAAGAATCACCATAGAGGCGATTTGTGATATTCAGAATAGGACCTATATCAGTCAAAGCATTTCTAATGGTAATTTCCCATTCTTCAATATCAGAATTAAGCTGAAAAAGTGGGTTAGCATGCGTATCACTCGGAAGAGTAGGAGAAAGAGAGGTTGTGAAGCCATTAATAGCACAAATTTCATGCTCAATTTCAGAATTAGTTTTTAGATTTTGCTCCATCATCAAAGGATCAGCAGTTTTCAGATTTTTTTCCTTCATCAAAGGATCAATTTTAGAATTTGTTTTTAGATTTTGATCCAACCTGAAATTTCCATTCAAATAACCACTAAGGTTCATATGAGTCTCCTTGGGTTCACTAGCCAAAAGGGGTAGGTTAGATTGAGTCAAGGTATTGTCTTGAGGAGCCAAATTATTATAATTAGAATGAAAGAGTGCTCTGGGGGAGAGCAGTTTGGGTTTAAGGTTTAGCAATTAGGGTTTTATGGTATAGGGTTTGGGGTTTAGGGTTAGTTTGGGGTTTAGCATTTAAGGTTTAGGCTTTAAGATTTATGGTTTTTTAGGATTTAGGGTTTAGGGTTTAGGGTTTTAGGGTTTAGGGTTTTAAGGTTTAAGGTCTAAGGTTTAGAGTTTCAATTTTAGGTTAGTTTTAGGGTTTAGGATTTTTGGGTTAGGATTTTCTTTATTTTTTATTTTTTAATTAAGTAACTGGTAGGTTTAGCTTTATTTAGTTTTTTATTTTTTTAGTTTATTTTATTATTTATTTACATTTATGTTTATTTTTTATTTTTATTTAGTTTATTTATTTTTAGTTTAGGTTCTCTATTTTAGTATATTTTTTTAGGTTTAGATTAAGGTTTATTTTTAGTTTAGTTTTATTTTTATTTTATTTTGTAGGTTTAGGTTTTATTTTTTATTTTTAGGTTTAGGTTTAGGTTTTATTTTATTTTTTTTTAGGTTTAGGTTATGTTTTTTTTATTAAGGTTTATTTTAGGTTTTATTTTTAAGTTAAGTTTTAGCTTTATTTTTAGTTTATTTTATTTTATTTAGTTTAGGTTTAGTTTATTTTAGGTTTGGGTTTAAGTTTTATTTATTTTAGTTTAGTTTATTTTAGTTTAGGTTTAGGTTTTTTATTTATTTTAGGTTTAGGTCTTCTTTTTAGTTTATCATTTATGTTTTATTTTATATTTATTTTTAGGTTTTATTTTTAGGCTTGTGTTTAAGTTTAGGTTTTAATCTTATTTTAGGTTTACTTTATTTTTATTTTAGCTTTAGTTTCTATTTTATTTAAGTTTTTTATTTTTTTTATTTTTTTAGGTTTTATTTATTTTATTTTAGTCTAGTTTTTATTTTTATTTTATTTTCATTTTAGGTTTAGATTTAAGTTTAGGTTTAGGTTTTAGTTTTAGTTTGTATTTTTATTTTATTTTATTTTATTTATTTTAGTTTACGCTTTAATTATTTATTTTCTTTTTAGGTTTTATTTTATTTAGGTGTAGGGTTTTAGCTTTTTAGGGTTTAGAGTTTATTTAGGGTTTAGGGTTTAAAGTTCAGTGTTTCGAGTTTGGGGTTTAATGTTTAGGTTTTTTAGTTTTTTTTTTTTTTGGGTTTAGTGTTTAGGGTTTAAGTCTTAGGGTTTAGGCTTTTGGGTTTACAGTTTAGGTTTTATGGTTTAGCATTTAGGGTTTGGTTTTAGGGTTTAGAGTTTAGGGTTTAGGTTTTAGGTTTTAGGTTTAGGGTTCAGGTTTTAGTTTAGGGTTTAAGGTTTTTTTTGGTTTTTTTTATTTTAACAAAGAACAAATTCAGGTTCAACATTTTTTATTTTTGATTTCACCAACCAGGTAACACAAGTTTTCTAAGACACAAGTGTGAGATAGATCAAAATTTACCGCATAGAGCAAATCAAAACCAGATAATTGGGTTTCTCTTATAAAGACATAATTCCATAAGCAGCAGTCAGTTAGTTGTTCTTGATTTCTCTAGTTCTATAGAACCACCTGGCCTCTCGGTAGCGGGATCCATCATACGATCTCTCTCCTCACCACCATCAGTTTGTAGCTTTATGTTGCTCCTCCCTCATAACCACCAACCAAGCACCTCCAAATCCTCTCCCATCTTGTCATGCTTGCCTTCATCTCTCCCTTCTTAGATCTAGAGCTTCAGGTTGGTGATGTTATTGTTGTCAAGGATCTCCCTTTCTTAGGGTTTAGGTTTAGGTTTTGGTTTATTAGCTTTTAGGGTTTAGGTTTATTTTTTAATTTATTTAGTTACTTTAGGTTTAAGTTTAGGATTTGTAGTTTAAGGTTTAGGGTTTAGGGTTTAGGGTTACGGTTAGGGTTTAGGGTTTGGGGTTTAGGGTTTATGGTTTTATTGATTTTAGTTTAGTTTATTTAAGTATACATTTAGGTTTATTTTATTTTTTTTGTTTATTTTAGGTTTTGGTTTTTTTTAGTTTAGTGTTTAGGTTTTATTTTTTTTATTTTTATTTAGGTTTATTTTAGGTTTATTTTTTTAGGTTTAAGTTTTATTTTATTTTATTTTTATTTTACATTTTTATTTTATTTAATTTTTTTATTTTTTTTATTTTATTTTTTATTTAGATTTAAGTTTATTTTTTTATTTTATTTTTATGTTTTATTTAATTTAGGTTTAGGTTTTTAAGTTTTAAGAGTTTAGGGTTTAGGGTTTAGGGTTTAGTGTTTAGGGTTTGGGGTTTAGGGTTTAGAATTTAGGGTTTAGGGTTATCTATTTTAGTGTTTAGGATTTGGGGTTTTGGGTTTAGGGTTTTAGAGTTTAGGGTTTAAGGTTTACAGTCTAGGGTTTTAGGGTTTAGGGTTTAGGGTTTAGGGTTGTAGCTTTAAGGTTTAGGGTTAAGTTTAGGGTTAGGGTTTTTCTTTAGTTTTTTTTATTTAGCATTTTGGGTTTAGGGTTTAGGATTTTTTATGGTTCGGGGTTTAGGGTTGTAGGTTCAGGGTTGTAGGTTTATGGTTGTAGGTTTAGGGTTTAGGGTTTAGGGTTAGTTTTATGGTTTAAGATTTAGGGTTTAAGATTTATGATTTAGGGTTTATGGTTTAGGGTTTAGGGTTTAAGGTTTAAGGTTTAGGGTTTAGGGTTTAGGTTTAGGGTTTTGAGATTTTTTTTAATTAAATAAATAGGTAGGTTAAAGTTTATTTAGTTTAATTTTTAATTATTTTAGTTTACTTTATTTTATTTATTTTTATTTAGGTTTATTTTTTTTATTTAGTTTAGTTTATTTATTTTAGTTTAGGCTTTTTATTTTAGTTTACTTTTTGAGTTTAGGTTTAGGTTTATGTTTAATTTTTATTTTGTTTTATTTTTATTTTATATTTTAGGATTAGGTTTTATTTTTTATTTTTAGGTTTAGGTTTAGGTTTTTATTTTATTTTTTTAGGTTTGTGTTTTAGGATTTTATTTTAGGTTTATTTTTAGGTTTTATTGTTTAATTAATGTTTAGGTTTATTTTTTAGTTTATTTTATTTTATTTAGTTTAAGTTTAGGTTTAGGTTTTGTTTATTTTAGGTTTAGGTTGACATTTTACTTATTTTTGTTTAGTTTATTTTAGTTTAGGTTTAGGTTTTTTTAATTTTTTTATTTTAGGATTAGATTTTATTTTAGTTTATGGTTTAGGTTTTATTTTTTTTATTTTTATGTTTTATTTTTAGGTTTTCTTATTAGGTTTATATTTTTTTATTAAGTTTTTATTTTATTTAGGTTTTTTATTTTTAGGTTTAGTTTAGGTTTTGATTTATTTTATTTTAGTTTAGATTTTATTTTTATTTTATTTTCTTTTTTTGTTTAGGTTTAGGTTTAGTTTTAGGTTATAGTTTGTGTTTGTACTTTATTTTATTTTCATTTAGGATTTTTATTTATTTTATTTTAAGTTTTATTTAGTTTAACTTTTTTTAGCTTTTAGGGTTTAGGGTTTATGGTTGGTTTAGGATTGGGGTTTTAAATTATAGGGTTTGGGGTTTATAGTTTAGGGTTTAGGGTTTAGGGTTTTGGGTTTAGGGTTTAGGTTTTGGGGTGTAGGGTTTAGGGTTTAAGGTTTTAGGGTTTAAAGTTTTGGGTTTAGTGTTTATGGTTTAAGTTTTTTTTTTTTTAGGTTTTCGGGTTTAGGTTTTAGGTTTAGGGTTCATGTTTTAGTTTAGAGTTTAAGGTTTTGGTTTTAATTTTTTTAATAGGGAACAAATTCATATTCAACATTTCTTCTTTTGATTTCATCAACCAAGTAACACACCAAGTTTTCTAAAACATAAGCATCGACATAAAGCAAATAAAAAAACCCTAGGTAACTAGAATCATCTCTACAATAAAGACACAGTTCTATAAGAATTAGATCAGATCGGCCATTCTTCATTTTCCCTAGTTCCCATCAGAACCACCCCGGCCTCACGACTAATGGGATGGACCATCATATCCTCGATCTCTCACTTTGCCATGCATAATCTCAGCTCCTCCCACTCCTAACCACCATTGCTCGACAACCACCTCCATATCCATACATCAGATCCCCACCACGAGATAATTGCCTCCACCTTACCTCCACCAAATCTAGGCGGTTTGGTTGGGTGATGTTCTATCGTAGGTTTTCCCATTCTTAGGGTTTAGGTTTAGGTTTAGGTTTATTAGGTTTATAGGTTTTAGGTTTATTTTTTAATTTATTTAGTTGCTTTAGGTTTAGGATTAGGGTTTGGGGTTTAGGGTTTAGGGTTTAGTGATAGGGTTTAGGGTTTAGGGTTTATGGTTTAGTATTAGGGTTTAGGCTTTAGGGCTTAGGATTTTAGGATTATTTCTTTTAGGGTTAGCATTTAGGGTGTAGGGTTTAGGGTTATAGGTTTAGGGTTTAGGACTTAGGGTTTAAGGTTTTTTTAAAAAAAAAAATTAAATAAATTGGTAGGTTTTGGATTATTTAGTGTATTATGTTTATTTTTTATTTAATTTTGTTTATTTATTTTTTATTTTTATATAGGTTTAATTTTTTTTATTTATTTTAGGTTTATTTATTTTAGTTTATATTTATTATTATTATTATTATTTTATTATTTAGGTTTAGCTTTTATTTTTTATTTTTAGATTTAGGTTTAGGTTTTTATTTTATTTTTGTAGGTTTAGGTTTTAGGTTTTTATTTTAGGTTTATTTTTAGGCATTATTTTTTTAGTTTAAGTTTAGGTTTATTTTAGTTGATTTTATTATTATTTAGGTTTAGGTTTAGGTTTTTTTATTTATTTTTTGTTTAGTTTATTTTTGTTTAGGCTTAGGTTTATTTTATTTCGTTTATTTTATTCTTATTTTAGGTTTAGGTTTTTTTTAGTTTAGGGTTTATGTTTTATCTTTTATATATTTTTAGGATTATTTTTGTGGTTCAAGTTTTCATTTAGTTTTTATTTTATTTTAAGTTTCTTTTATTTTTATTTTATGTATAATTTTTATTTTATTTAGGTTTTTTATTGTTAGGTTAATTTTATTTTTTAATTTAGTTTAGGTTTTTATCTATTTTATTTTAGTTTTTTTTTATTTTTTATTTTATTTTATTTTTAGGTTTTGGTTTAGGTTTTAGTTTAGGTTTTCATGTTATTTTATTTTATTATTTTTTTAGGTTTAGGTTATTTTATTTTATTTTTATGTTTTATTTAGTTCAGGTTTAGGTTTTTAGGTTTTTAGGGTTTAGGGTTTAGGATTTTAGGTTTATGGTTTTAGGGGTTAGAGTTTAGGGTTAGAGTTTAGGGTTTAGTGTTTATGCTTTATGGTTTAGGGTTTTTAAGGTTTAAGGTTAGCTTAAGGTTCAGAGTTTAAGGTTTAGGGTTTACACTTTAGGGTATAGGGTTTAAGCTTCACGATTTAGGGTTTAGGGTTAGTTTAGGGTTTAAGGTTTAGGGTTTTAGGGTTTAGGGTTTAGGTTCTAGGGTTTAGGGTTAGGGTTAGGGTTAGGGTTTAGGATTTAGGGTTTAGGGTTTAGCATTTAGGGTGTAGTGTTTAGAGTTTAGGGTTTAAAGTTTATGGTTTACGGTTTACGGTTTAGGGTTAGTTTATGGTTGAGGGTTTAGTATTTTTTATAGTTTAGGGTTTAGGGTTGTAGGTTTAGGGTTTATGGTTAGTTTTAGGGTTTCGATTTTAGGGTTTAGGATTTAGTGCTTAGGGTTTAAGGTTTTTTTTAAATTAAATAAACCGATTTATTTAGTTTATTTTATATTTTTATTTTTATTTACGTTTTTATTTTAATTTAATTTTTAGGTTTATGTTTAGGTTTATATTTATTTTTAAGTTTAGTTTTATTTTATTTTATTTTTTTAGGTTTAGGTTTATTTTTTATTTTTAGGTTTAGCTTTAGGTTTTAATTTTATTTTTTTAGGTTTAGGTTTTAGGTTTTTTATTTTAGGTTTATTTTTAGGTTTTATTTTTTTAGTTTATTTTATTTTATTTAGTTTAGGTTTAGGTTTAGTTTATTTTAAGTTTAGCTTTAGGTTTTATTTATTTTCGTTTAGGTTTAGGTTTATTTTACTTTAATTTTAGGTTTAAGTTTTTTTTTAATTTATGGTTTATGTTTTATTTTTTATATATTTTTAGTTTTTATTTTTAGGTTTATTGTTTAGGTTTATGTTTTTATTTAGGTATTATTTTATTTTATTTTAGGTTAATTTCAATTTTCTTTTATGTTAAGGTTTTATTTTATTTAGCTTTTTTATTTTTAGGTTTATTTAATGTTTTAGTTTAGTTTGGGTTTTTATTTATTTTATTTAGTTTAGTTATTATTTTTTATTTTATTTTATTTTTAGGTTTAGGTTTAGGTGTAGGATTTAGGATTTAGTTTAGGTTTTTATTTTATTTTATTTATTTTATTTTATTTAGGTTTATGTTTTTTTATTTTTAGATTTTATTTAGTTTAGGTTTAGGTTTTTTGGTTATTAGGTTTTAGGGTTTATGGTTTGGGGTTTAGGGTTTAGGGTTATGGGTTTAGGGTTTATGGTTTAGGGTTTAGGGTTTTAGGGTTTAGGGTTTAGGGTTTATGGTTTAGGGTTTAGGTTTTATTTATTTTAGTTTTGTTTATTTTACTCTAGGTTTATGTTTATGTTTATTTTATTTATCTTAAGTTTAGGCATTTTTTAGTTTAAGGTTTAGGTTTTATTTTTTATTTATTTTTAGGTTTATTTTAAACTTTAAGTTTTTATTTAGTTTTTATTTTATTTTATTTTTGGTTTATTTTTGTTATTTTAAGTTTGGTTTTTATTTATGTCTCTTATTTTTAGGTTTAATTTATTTATTTTAGTTTAGTTTAGGTTTTTATTTATTTAATTTTAGTTTAGTTTCTATTTTTTTATTTTATTTTATTTTTATGTTTAAGTTTAGGTTTAGGTTTAGGTTTAGGTTTTAGTTTAGGTTTTTATTTTATTTTATTTTTAAAATTTATTTCAATTTAGGTTTTTCTATTTATTTTATTTTTAGGATTAGGTTTTAAGTTTTTTTGATTTTAGGGTTTAGGGTTTTGGGTTTTGGTTTAGGGTTTAGAGTTTTAGGGTTTAGGGTTGTAGGTTTAGAGTTTAGGGTTAGTTTTAGGGTTTAGAGTTTAAGGTTGTGTTTTATTTTATTTTATTTCTATTTTTTTAGGGGTTATGTTTATTTTTAGTTTATTTTTTTTATTTAGTTTAGGTTTAGGTTTAGTTTATTTTAGGTTTAGGTTTATGTTTTATTTATTTTAGTTTAGGTTTAGGTTTATTTTATTTTTATTTTAGGGTTAGGTTTGATTTTTTAAATTATTTTTAGTTTTTTATTTTACATTTATGTTTAGGTTTAGGTTAATGTTTTTAATTTAGGGTTTAGGTTTATTTATTTTATTTTAGGTTTTTTTTTTATTTTAGTATTAATTTTTATTTTATTCATGTTTTTTATTTTTTTAGTTTAGTTTATGTTGTTGTTTTTGTTTAGTTTTTATTATAGTTTAGGTTTAGGTTTTAGGTTAATTTAATTTTTTTTATGTTATTTTATTTTAGTTTAGGTTTTTTTATTTATTTTATTTTTAGGTTTTATTTAGTTTAGGTTTAGGTTTTTAGCTTTTTACTGTTTAGGGTTTAGGGTTCAGGGTCTATTTGGGGTTTAGGGTTTAGGATTTAGGGTTTGGGGTTTAGGGTTTAGGGTTTTGGGTTTATGTTTTAGGGTTTAGGGTTTAGGGTTTTAGGGTTTAGGGTTTAGGCTTTAGGGTTTATGGTTTAGAGTTTAGGGTTTTTTGGGTTTAGGGCTTAGGGTTTTTATTTTTTTTTAACAAAGAATAAATTTCGATTCAATATTTCTTATTTTTGATTTCATCAACCAAGTAACACACCAAGTTTTCTAAGAGACAAATGATGACATAAATAAAAAATGATCATGCATAGAGGAAATAAAAAACCTAGATAATTAGAATCGTCTCTATTGTAAAGACACTGTTCTATAAGCAACATATCAGATTGTATGTTCTTTAGTTTTTGTAGGTCCCATCAAAACCACCCAAGCTTCTCGAGTAGCAGGATCTGCCATCATATCCCTGACCTCTCCCTCCTCCACCACCACGACTGTGACCTTCATCGATCATCCCGCTTCCATAATTACCACTACTCCGACCACGACCTCCATATCCGGCACTCGGATCCCCACCATCCTTTGCGATACCGCCTCGCCTTTGCCTCCATGGTAGATCTAGGCGACTTGGTTGGCGGTGATGTTCACGCCTCAAGGTTTAGCTAATTCTTAAGGTTTAGATTTAGGTCTATTAGGTTTTATTGTTTTGGTTTTATTTTTTAATTTTTTTAAGTTTTATTTTTAGATAAATTTCTTATGTTTAGTTTTTTATTCAGTTTTTATTTTATTTTATTATAGGTTTATTTTATTTTTATTTAACTTTTAGTTTTTATTTTATTTACATTTTTGTTCTTATGTTTATTTTATTTCTTAGTTTAGCTTAGTTTTTTATTTATTTCATTTTAGTTTATTTTATTGTATTTTATGGTTTAAGTTTAGGTTTTTATTTATGTTTTTATTTATTTATTATTATTATTATTATTTTGGTTTAGGTTTCTTTATTTATTTTACTTTTAGGTTTTATTTAGTTTTGCTTTAAGCTTTTAGGTTTTTAGGTATTGAGTTTAAGGTTTATAGTAAAGGATTTCAGGGTTTAGGGTGTTATGGTTTAGGGATTAGGGTTAGGGTTTAGGGTTTAGAGTTTAAGATTTATTATTTAGGATTTAGTGTTTAGAGTTTTTTGGGTTTAGGGTTTAGGGTTTAGGGTTCGCTTAGGGTTTAGTGTTCGTTTAGGGTTTATGGTTTAGTCGTTAGGGTTTAGGGTTTAGGGTTTATTTAGGTTTTAGGGTTTAGGGTTTTAAGGTTTAGGTTTTAGGGTTTAGGGTTTAGGGTTAAGGTTTTAGGTTTAGGGTTCAGGTTTTAGTTTAGAGTTTAGGGTTTTTAGTTTTTTCTATTTTAACAGAGAACAGATTCAGATTAAACATTTCTTCTTTCTGATTTCACTAACTAAGTAACACACGAAGTTTTCTATGACACAAGCGATGAGATAGATCAAAATTTACCATGCATAGAAAATCAAAACATTGGATAACTAGAATTACTATAAAGACATAATTCCATAGCCAGATCGGATGGTCATTCTTCAATTTCTCTAGTTCTAGTGAACTTCTTGAGTAGTGGGATCGCCATCATACCCCGGAGCTCTCTCTCTGCCACCACCACGGTTGTATCCTACATTGCTCCTCCCGCCTCCATAACCACCATTACTCTGACCACAACCTTCATACCCACCAGCACCACCAAATCCTCCACCACCCTGCACAATGCCGCCTCCTGGTCTCCTCCACTAAATCTATAGCCCAATTGGCGATGTTATTGTTGTCAAGGTTCTCCTATTCTTAGAGTTTAGGTTTAAGTTTAGGTTTATTAGGTTTTAGAGTTTAGGTTTATTTTTTAATTTATTTAGTTACTTTAGGTTTAGGTTTAGGGTTTCGAGTTTATAGTTTAGGGTTTAGGGTTACAGTTAGGGTTTAGGGTCTGGGGTTTAGGGTTTAAGGTTTTGGGCTTAGGGTTTATGATTTAGGGTTTAGGGTTTAGGGTTTAGGGTTTAGGGTTTAGGGTTTAGGGTTTAGGGTTTATGGTAGTTTAGGGTTTAGGGTTTAGGGTTTTTTAGGGTTTAGTGTTTATTTGGTATTTTTTTAAATTAAAGCCATGTTTAGGTTTTTAGTTTACTTAGACTATTAATTATTTATTTAAGTTTATTTAAATTTTATTTTTTATTTAGGTTTATTTTATTTGGTTTAGTTTATTTATTTTAGTTTAGGTTTTATTTTAATTTATTTTTTAGGTTTAAGTTTAGGTTTAGGTTTAGTTTTAGTTGAATTATTTTTTTATTTTATTTTTTTGGTTTTATTTTTTATTTTAGGTTCAAGTTTAAGTTTTTATTTTATTTTTTTAGGTTTAAGTTTTATGTTTAGTTTAGGTTTATTTTATTTTATTTAGTTTAGGTATAGGTTTAGGTTTAGTTTATTTTAGGATTAGGTTTTCATTTTATTTATTTTAGTTTAGTTTATTTTAGTTTAGGTTTTTGTTTATTTTATTTTGTATATTTTTTATTTTAGGTTTAGGTTTTTTTTAGTTTAGGGTTTAGGTTTTATTTTTTATTTATTTTTAGATTTTATTTTAAGGTTTATTTTTTGGTTTATGTTTTTATTTCATTTTTTAATTTTATTTTAGGTTAATTTTGTTTTTATTTTATGTTTAGTTTTTATTTTATTTAGGTTTTCTATTCTTAGGTTTATTTTATTTTTTTTGTTTAGTTTAGGCTTTTATTTATTTTATTTTAGTTTAATTTTATTTTATTTTATTTTATTTTTAGGTTTAGGTTTATGTTTTAGTTTATATTTTTATTTTCTTTTATTATTTTATTTTCTTTAGGTTTAGGTTCTTTTATTTATTTTATTTTTTACATTTTATTTAGTTTGGGTTTAGGTGTTTAGGTTTTTAGGGTTTAGGGTTTATGGTTTAGGGTTTATGATTTAGGGTTTTAGGGTTTAGGGGTTTAGTGTTTGGGGTGGCTTCAGTCTGGGTTTGCGTTTTACATTTTAAGATTTTAGCATTTTTAGGCTTCAGTGGATTGTGGCCTGTATTCCAGGTCACCGTGGCCCAGTACCACTAGGGTAGCACTCTGTGTCCTCAGAGCTCAGTGGCCAGGGCTGGCCTGTCAGCCCCAGGACCAGGGCCTCAGCCCAGGGCCCACAGTCTCTTGGCCCCAGTCCCTGCCCAGGTCTATGGCCCAGGTTTTAGTCTTTAGGTTTAGTTTTAGTTTAGGGTTTTGGTTTTTTAGGTTTTATTGTTTAGGGTTTAGGGTTTAGGGTTTTAGGGTTTAGGGTTTAGGTTTAGGTTTAGGGTTTATGATTTAGGTTTAAGGTTTTAGGTTTTAGGTTTAGGTTGAAGTTTTAGTTTAGTGTTTAGGGTTTTGGTTTTCTGAGAACAAATTCATATTCAACATTTCCTCTTTTGATTTGATCAACCAAATAACACACCAAGTTTTAAGACACAATGACATAGATAAAAAATGAGCATGCATGGAGCAAATCAAAACCACGGATAACTATAACTCTCTTGTAAGAAGACAGTTCCATAAGCAGTCGGATCGGCCATTCTTGATTTCTCTAGTTTCCATTCCAGCCTTTTGAGTAGCTGGATCCATGATCATATCCCGGATCTCTCCTTACGCCACCACCATGGTTGTAACCTTCGTCTCTCCTCCGACCTGGTAACCATCTTTGCTCCACCACCTCCATATCCACTAGCATCAGATCCCCCACCACCATGCGATAACTTTCGGCCTTCACCTCCACCTTGAGATCTAGATTGAGCACGGTTGGCGGTGATGTTCACCGCCTTCAGGTTACATATTCTTAGGATTTAGATTTTTTTTAAGTAAATTAGGGGAATTTTATTGCCCCAAAGAAAATGTAAAAAGTCCTTAGAGGGGGTAAATCTCTAAACTAATTCTCAAAGTTCCATAATAAGTCCTAAAGAGATAAAACCCATAACCTTCACAATAATATAAGGCAAAAAACAAAAGAAAAAACCAAATCAGCAACAACAACCTATCCATGTTAAACAACATCCACTAAGTCGATACTAGCAAGATCCATCGCAATATTCTCCCAACCTATAAAAGAAATCTGCAACATACTAGTGAAAGAATCAGTAAAATTAAGCAAGCATAAAGAGTATGAGCAAAGAAAAAAAAAAGTTTCTTACAATCATCTCAAAGAACAACACTATATGTAAGCATCAAACTTCCAAAAGGGTTACAATTACATATAGTGCTACCAACCAAAACAAGATAGAGAGGAAAACATTATGGCCATCATTGGAGCATACCTCTTGTAGCCATCATCCCAAGTCCATCATCACGCAGCTACAAACTCCTCAAGCGGGACATAATAGCCATGAAACCCAAAACAAATAAGCCCAATAAGTGAAAATCAACCAAACATCGGGGACATCAACATCTGAGAACACCAAAAAACCACCAAGAGGAATAACAACATCAAAGGGAGCAAGCATCATGACCTTAACAACACAAACCGAGAAAAACCAAGACCAAAAGAAAAAAATGCAAGAGCTCATATCCTCGACAAGAAAATAGAAAGCGCAAAGGTGTCACCTATACCAGAAAAGGAAAAGTAATAGAGAGAGGAGAACCATAAGAGAGGTCAACCGACATCAAACACAACAAGAAAGAAAGGCCAAAATAGCCACCCATCCAACCAACTCGGCCAACATAGCCTCCAACCAATAGTGAAGAAAATCCAAAGGTGAAAATACCAATAACATCCATCATACCAAAACAACCCAAGACAACCAGGAAAAGGGTAGAAGCAAACAACAGAGTCCACCAAACCCAACCAAAGTAGTAGAAATTATGATCTAGGTGAGGTAAATAGACAACCAAAAACAAAATAAAGTGAAGATAGGACTAAAGCAATCTATCGGGAGACAATACAACAGAACACCAAAGCAAATAGCAAAAGGAGGAGAAATATCAATGGTGCAAAGCATCATAGCGACAACCAAGTTAGGCACCAATGCACCAAACCATGTCATTAGATCCCAAAGAAAACAACTAAATATCCATCGACCAACCAACCTAAAATAACAACAAAAATAAAAACAACTACATCCAAGACAGGAAGACCATTACAAGAAGAGGTCAAAACCACAACCAAAAGGAACCAGCCCAAACCAGCAAAATTGACGCTCAAAATCCAATACACAAAAAAGTAGAAGTAATAGTCAACAAATAACCTCCACCTTTCCAAATACAATCCAAAATTAGACCATCAACGTCCCCTAATCGCCAGTGAAGAGAAACCATCCAACACAACTACCAACCCAAGCATAGGCCCAAGAGTGAAAATAAGCAAATATACAACCAAAGAGGGTTTAACAAGGGGAACCAAAAGAAATGGCTCATCAGAAACCAACTAAAAAAACCAAGCCAAGAAAATTATAATGAGATAAGGTAATCGTGTTATCAGTTGACCAAAACCCTTAATAGTTTAGGCAAATTTTGATTGTCAAATAAAGTGAAATCAGTTAAGTTGGCACCTAAAGTAGCCAGAAATCACAAGCATTACCTTCACAAAGGATATGAGAAATTTTATAATAAACTTGAGAAAGAAGATTTTAGTATGATTGAAGATAAAATAAATCAGCATTTCCTTTTCTATTAGAGTTTAGCATGTCAAGAAGCATGAGCGCATCAACTTCAATCAGGATGTAGGAAACCTTTATTCAATAAATTTCAATAGCTTTATTTGACATAAGCTCATCATAGATATAACACCTTTAGAATCCCTAAGAATACCACCACAACCATATTTATTTGAAGCAATAAAACCATCAGTATTCAATTTAATCAAATTTTTTTTGGGTTTGATCTAATGGATAATCTTGGCTCTTTTATAAGAGTGAACATCAAGGAGAATGACACCAAATTTTTTAGCCACAAATTTATAGCCTCTAAAATGATTACTAATAAGATTGCATTAAACAGAGCATGAATTTTTTCTTTGGTTCTAGCCAGGATCCTTTATGGCTCATAGGAATACCACAATATTTAGCATCATTTCTATCCATCCAGATGAACCAAATAAAAGCAACTAGAACTTTGATATGACCTTTCACACTTTTGGAAAGACTTCATGAAGTTGATATATGGAAGAGAGCCATGAAAGTAGTTGGTATTAAATAAATCATCATACCATAACCATAATTTAGAAACAATAGCACCATTAACAAAACATGATTAAGCATTTTCAATATGAAAGCAACAATATAGCACTTTGAAGGAAAATAAAACTCTTTATTCGAGCAAGAGTCCACAGAATAAAGTTATTCAAAATCCCCAAGCTAAAACTAAATAAGAAATGAGAATGATATTGTTCTAAAGTTTAATGAAAACATTAGAGGAGTTTTTTGCTTATCTCTAATAAAGTCCAACCCTCTTTAAGAAAAAAATCACCATTGTAAGAAAGCTTAAAGAGAATTTGGTCAAGTTTGTTAGAAAATATGGATATTTCTAAAGTTATCTAAAAGAGAAATAGGGATATAATTCTCAAGTTTGTTCTCATTCCAAGTGTTATTATGCAAGAAAGAGTTAACTTTAATAGCTGCAATAGAGCCATTAACAATCCAATTGTCTTGCCAAAAGAAAGAAGAACTCGAATGAATTCCCTAAGATATTAATGGTTTAGCAACTTATTTAATGGAGCAAAGCCTTTTCCAAACTAGAGAGTCACCACTTTATAATCACAGATAAGAGGGTGTTTACCTTGGAAATATTTTTTTCATCATAAAATTAGCCCAAAGGCTATCATTCTTTCTAAAATTCCACCATAGCCTATAAGAGAAGGTAGTAATAGCTTCATGAATCAGTTTGCAACCGAGACCACCTTTACCCAAGGGACCACAACATTTATGCCAGGAAGTATAATGCATTCTTTTAGTAGAATTATTGGATTACCAAAACATTTATTAAGAAAGTAATCAATTCTGATAAGAGTAGCATTAGTGGGGATAATAGTTTGAATCAAATAAAGAGGCATTGAATTGAGAGTGCTTCAAGAATAGTGAGCTTGCCACCAAAGGAAAGTAAATGAAATTCCTAAATAGAAATTTTATTTAAAATTTTTTGAATTAACTTATCCAAAAGATGGGATAGTTTGAGATCTTTAAAAAGAGGAGCACTCAAGTACTTAAGAAGAAGGTGTTGATGTTTAAAGTTAGTGATATGCAAGATTTGATTAATTTTATTATTGGAGATGCTTGAAGAAGTAATAAAACAACTTTTGTTATCATTGATAGATAAACTACCAAATTTATTTTAAAAAAATCTTGAGATTCTTGATATGATGAATAGAAGCATTGCAAAAAATAATGAATCTACAAAGCTTAAATGAAACAAAGAACACCAAAGTTACATAACATATTGATTATTTAAAGATCATTGATGTCTAGATAAGTACTCAACAATAATAATAAATAAGGTATGAGATAAAGGATCCCCTTATCTTAGTCCATGGGAAGAAGAAGAAGCTTAAGGATTCCCCATTAAACAAAATAGAAAATTTATTAATATATAAATTTAAAATAAGATATTGAAAAGTAAAAAATGTTGCCACCTCTAGTTAATCTAAATAATGAATTAATTCACGAGCAAAATATTATCAATAATAGATCTACCTCTAACAAAACTAGTTTGGTTTAGAACAAATAATCCTAGTAAAGGACTTAGCCTATTAGTTAGAATTTTGAAAATCAACTTATTGAAGAAGGTGCATTAATAGGTCTAAAATCACTCCAATAGTCCATTATCTTTCTTAGGTATGAGAACAATAGAATTGCTAGAAAATATCTAGGAAAAGGATTACCATTAAAAAATCAATCACACCTTAACTAAATCATTTTAATATGACATTTTTGAAAAAATTGGGCAATGAAACCCTCTGAACTAGCAATAGAATCTATGTTCAGGCTATTAAGACCTTTAAATATTTCCTCTTAATTAGGTACAATAATAAGCAAATCATTATCATTATTGGGTATAAAAGAAGAAATCAAGTGTGATTTAGAAATAGCTTCATAAGAGAAACTCTCATATTTCTAAAGTAATTAATGGTCAAATCCTTAAAATTATTATTCTTCATAATCCATTCTCCATTATCATCTTTAATTTTTTGAATATTATTTAAAGCTCTCTTTTTATTAACTAAAGCATGGAAATATCTAGTATTTTTATCACCATCCACATATGTTTGCTAGTAGCTTTTTAGCACTAATAAGTCTCTTTCATATTTGAAAATTTAGAAGTTTATCTTTTGCCTCAGTCAAGTGATTAATCTTAGTAGGACCAGACATAATAGAGACTTCAAGATCACAAACCATTTCCTTGATATTAGAAAAAAGGTTTTTAAAATAATGCTTGTTCCATAGACCAAAATTTTGTTTAAGTATTTTAAGCTTAAACCAAAATCTATTCATCCCCATAATCGAATTGTCAGGATGTAATGGACCTTTCCAATTGTTATCCACAACATTAAAGAAATTAATTTCTGAATCCACATGTTCTGAAATCTAAAATGAGAGAAAATTTTAAATCTATTAGATTTATCTTTAATAGAAACCAAAAGAAGATCATCATCGATAAGGTTCACTTAAATGATCATAAGTAATAGGCCAATGTGTAATCAATGAGTAATAAAAAAAATGGTCCAACCTTTGCCAAAGACTAGAGTTTTTACAATTAAAATTTGAACCCTTAAAGACAATATCAATCAATTTGCAATCAAGGATCATATTGGAAAATTTCTCCATGGAATTAATATTAGGAGAGAAACCACCGCTTCATTCAGAAGAGAATAAAATAGTGTTGAAATCCCCCACCAACAAACCAAGGTTTATTGGTAGAGGTAGCAAACTTCCTCAAATTTTTTGAAAGAAGATTTATACTAGATCTATTACAAGATGCATAGACAAAAGAGCCCAAAACACAATCATCACCATAAGATATTTGAGCATTGACAACTTGTTGAAAATCATCAAGAATGGAAGCCACCACAAAATTATTCCAAAAAAACCAAATTTTATTACTAACATTAGAAAAAAATTTATGGAACTGATCATTATAGCAACATGGTTAATTTTGTTTGCGTGAATAAGAGCCTCCAAAATAATAAGTAAACTAATATTATGAATACAACAAAGGTTTCTAATATGGTTATGAATAGACCAGGTATCGATCCCTCTAACATTCCAAATAGGAAAATTAAACATAAGGAAATAAAAAGGGGTTAAGAAAAGGTTAATTAAAAAGAGGAGAGGAGGTGTAGATCTAGTATTTTAGAAAATTTTGGAGGGATGTTTTAACTTTTTTTTCTTTTAGCATGATAAGTTTGGAAACCATTTCCTTTTCCCATAGAATCATCATCATGAAGGATTTAGCAACATTAGTCAGATTTAGGGAAGTCTTTTTGTATAGAAGTGAGTTCTCCTTCTTCCAAGTTATTAGAATTTATTAGAGGAAAATAGCATCGGGTATAGAGCGAGGGGAAAATAGATTTATTAAGAAGGCAAGTGTGAACATCCCTTCTTCTTCAATACCCAGATTATTTGACAAAACCAAATCATTTTGAGAATTTAAATCATCTTTAACTAAAGTAAAGTCAAGTTTTTCAAATTGAATATCATGAGAAACCAAATCCATATTCTCCCTTGAATTCGAATGATGCATAACATTGATATCCTCATTAATATTTTCATTAAAGCATCATTTTTGTTAATAAAAAATGGTATGAGGATCGACTTAAGGAAAAATAATTGTCCACAAAAGTTTAGAAAAATTATTATTTTTGACATTAGAAATTTTCAATTACATAGAAGAAATAAGAGGTAAAACAACCTTATTAAGAATAGTCAATGAATCCTTTTTTTTAATTAACTTTTTGATATTTACTAGTGGTCGGCCTAAGGTTAAGAACAATAGTTTCCTTAACAAAAATTTTCTTTTTTAAGTGACGATGCAGAATAAAACATTCAGAATTATCATGCCCGTGGATTTTACAATGAGAACAAAGATAGGAAATTTTAAAATCAACTTTCATATAATTATAATTTCATATCCTAACTAGATTTCTTTGGGGTGTTTCTTGGTAATGTCCAATTCAAGGAATCAAACGAAGGTCGAGATTATGTATGTTGCTTCATCAATTTGTAATATGGACCAAATAAAGCACTCATAGCAAAAAGGAATTGATGATTAATGAATTTAATTCACATATTGGGGAGAGAAATCCAAACCAGAATGATTAGAGATTCTTCCCTAATATCAAATAGTGTCATCCATTTTAGTTACCTCATTTGGAAATTGAAAACAAAATAAGAATGATGAGCAAAAACACAAGAGTATTCCAAATTATTTATTAATTGAATCAAAATGTGGGGATCAATTAAACCAATCATAAAACCAGTTTCATACTATGAAAGAAATAGTGAATGTTTTCCAAATTGGCCTATGAAGAGTAAACTTTCCAACCAATGTGAATTCAAATGGCTTAGCAAGCTTTTCCACAATCAGATCAGAGCACATAACCACAGGCATGCCTCGAAAAGAAGTCAACATAAGTTCCAAGGACTCACATGAACAGCTATCCTTACTAATAAGGATGTCTTTGAATGATTTCAAAGAAGCCAAAGCCAAGGTAGTTGATGCCCTAGTAGGATCCATTAGATCCATCGATTTCCCCTATGGAATCATCAGGGTAGACGCCAAGCCACGGTGTCACTCCAAGTAAAACACAAAAGCGGCCAACGTCCGTCAATTCTAGAAGGAATCCAGTGAGAATCATGCAAATAATTGATCGAAAGCCAAAATGAGAGGAGGGAAAGGGAATCACCAAAGCAGTCGAGGCGGGTGTGGGTTTGGTGATGTGCACAAAGGATATGGACATAGTCAACACGAGCTGATTACTCGAGCTTACTAGAAATTTAGATTTAGGTTTAGATTTATTAAGCCTTAGGGTTTAAGTTTATATTTTAATTTATTTAGCTACTTTATGTTTAGGTTTAGGGTTTGGGGTTTAGGGTTTAGGGTTTAGGGTTTTTAGGGTTTAGGGGTTTAGATGTAGTTTAGGTTTAGGGTTTAGGGTTTTAGGGTTTATGCATTTAGTCTAGGTTTATTTAGGGGTTTACGATTTAGAGTTTAGGGTTTATGGTTTAGGGTTTAGGGACTTTTAGGGTTTAGGGTTGAGAGTTTATGGCTAGTTTTTGGATCCAGGGTTTAGGGTTTAGAATTTAGGGTTTAGGGTTTTTTATTTTAAAGTAAACCAGGTAGGTTTAGTTTACTTAGTTATTTTTTTTGTTTATTTTAGTTTATTTTCTTTTTTATTTCTATTTAGGTTTATTTTTTATTTAGTTTATTTATTTATTTTAGCTTTATTTATTTTAGTTTAGGTTTTTTATTTTTGTTTATTTTTTAGGTTTAGGTTTAGATGTAGGTTTCTTTTTTAGTTGAGTTTTATTTTATTTTATTTTTAGGTTTAGGTTTTTAGATTTTTAGGGTTTAGGGTTTATGGCTTAGGATTTAGGGTTTAGGGTTTAGGTTTTAGGATTTTAAGGTTTACAGTTTTAAGGTATAGGTTTTAGGGTTAGTGTTTAGGTTTAGAGTTTTTAGGCAATTTAGGGTTTAGGGTTTAGGGTTTAGGGTTTTGGGTTTTGGGTTTTGGGTTTGGTGTTTACGGTTTTAGGTTTTAGGGTTTAGGTTTTATAGTTTTAGGGTTTTAGGTTTAGGGTTAGACTTTTTTTTATAATTTTTTTTTAGGTTTATGAGTTTAGGGTTTTGGTTTTAGGTTTAAGGTTTAGGTTTTAGTTTACGTTTATTTTTAAATTAAGTAAACTATTAGGTTTAGGTTTTTTTAGTTTATTTAGTTTATTTTTTATTTATTTTAATTTATTTCCTTTCTTTTTTATTTATGTTTATTTTTTATTTTTATTTAGTTTATTTTCTTTATTTTAGGTTTATTTATTTTAGTTTACATTTTTTCTTTTAGTTTATTTTTTAGGTTTAGGTTTAGGTTTATGTTTTTTTAGTTTAGTTTATTTTATTCTTTGGTTTAAGTTTATTTTTTTTTTATTTTAGGTTTAGGTTTAGATTTTTATTATTTTTTTAGGTTTAGGTTTTAAGTTATTATTTTAAGTTCATTATTAGGTTTTATTTTTCAATTTAGGTTTGGTTTATTTTTAGTTTATTTTATTTTATTTAGTTTAAGGTTTAGGTTTAGGTTTAGCTTTATTTATTTTAGTTTAGTTTATTTTAGTTTAGGTTTAGGTTTATATTATTTTATTTATTCTTTATTTAGGTTATATTTTTTATTTATTTACAAGTTTATTTTTTTGGTTTTGGTTTTTATTTAGGTTTTATTTTATTTTATTTTAGGTTTATTTTATTTTTATTTTTCATTTAGTTTTTATTTCAGTTTGGTTTTTTATTTTTAGGTTTCTTTTATTTTTTTAGTTTAGTTTTGGTTTTTATATATTTTATTTTAGTTTAATTTTTATTTTTTATTTTATTTTATCTTTTAGGTTTAGGTTTTTTTATTTATTTTATTTTTAAATTTTATTTAGTTTAGGTTTACGTTTTTAGGTTTCTAGGGATTAAGGGTTTAGGGTTTAGTGTTTAGGGTTTACGGTTTAGGGTCTAGGGTTTATGGTTTAGGGTTGTAAGTTTAGGGTTTAAAGTTTAAGGTTTAGGGTTAGAGTATTTTTTTATTATTAGGGTTTAGGGTTTAGGGTTTTGGGTTTTGGGTTTTGGGTTTGGTGTTTAAGGTTTTAGGTTTTAGGGTTTAGGGTTTAAGGTTTATGGTTTAGGGTTTTAGGTTTAGGGTTAGACTTTTTTTTATAATTTTTTTTTAGGTTTATGAGTTTTAGGTTTAGGTTTAGGTTTAGGTTTTAATTTCGTTTATTTTAAATTAAGTAAACTAGGTTTAGGTTTTTTTTTAGTTTATTTATTTTATTTATTTATTTTTCTTTTTTATTTATGTTTATTTTTTATTTTATTTAGTTTATTTTCTTTATTTTAGGTTTATTTATTTTAGTTTACATTTTTTTTTTAGTTTATTTTTTTAGGTTTAGGTTTAGGTTTATGTTTTTTTTTTAGTTTAATTTTATTTTTTTTCTTTTGGTTTATGTTTATTTTTTATTTTTTAGGTTTAGATTTTATTCTATTTTTTTTTAGGTTTAGATTTTAAGTTATTATTTTAAGTTCATTATTAGGTTTTATTATTCAATTTAGGTTTAGGTTTATTTTTAGTTTATTTTATTTTATTTAGTTTAGGGTTTAGGTTTAGGTTTAGGTTTATTTATTTTAGTTTAGTTTATTTTAGTTTAGGTTTAGGTTTATTTTATTTTATTTATTTTTATTTAGGTTATATTTTTTTATTTATTTATAGTTTATTTTTTTGGTTTAGGTTTTATTTAGGTTTATTTTATTTTATTTTAGGTTTATTTTATTTTTATTTTCATTTAGTTTTATTTAGTTAGGTTTTATTTTTAAGTTTATTTTATTTTTTTAAAGTTTAGTTTTGGTTTTATATTTTATTTTAGTTTAATTTTTATTTTTTATTTTATTTTATTTTTAGGTTTAGGTTTTATTTATTTTATTTTGAAATTTTATTTAGTTTAGGTTTAGGTTTTAGGTTTTAGGGTTTAAGGGTTTAGGGGTTTAGTGTTTAGGGTTTAGGTTTATAGGGTTTATGGTTTAGGGTTTAGTTTAGGGTTTAGTTTAGGTTTAGGGTTAGGTATTTTTTATTATTATTATTTTATTTTTTTAGGGTTTAGGGTTTAAAGTTTAGGTTTTAGGATTTAGGGTTTAGGGTTTTGGTTTTCTTTTTAGAGAATAAATTCATATTCAACATTTCTTCTTTTGATTTAAACCTAGTAACACACCAAGTTTTCTGGCGATGACATAGATCAAGAATGAGCATAAAATAATCAAAAAACTTAGATAACTAGAATCATCTCTATACTTCCATAAGTAACATATCGGATTGTTCTTTTCTCTAGTTCCCATTAGAACCTCCCGACCTCTCGTGGCGGGATCAACCATCATATCCCCAATCTCTCCCTTGGCCACCACCACAGTTGTAACCTCCATCGCTCCTCCCACCTCCATAACCATGACTACTCTGACCACCACCTCCATATTAACCAGCACCTCCATATCCCCTTCCACCACTGTGATAACCGCAACCTCCGCCTTTGCCTCCACCACCAGATCTAGATTGACCCTAGTTGACCGTGATGTTCCTTCCATCAAGGTTATGCCCATTGTTAGGGTTTAGGTTTATTTTTCAATTAATTTTGTTACTTTAAGTTTACATTTAGGGTTTGGGATTTAGAGTTTAGGGTTTAGGGTGGGAGTTTAGGGTTTAGGGTTTATATTTTAGTTTTATGCTTTTAGGGTTTAGGGTTTAGGTTTTAGGATTTTTTAGGGTTTAGTTTAAGGTTGTAGGTTTTATGTTTAGTGTTGTAGGTTTAGGGTTTAGGGTTGAAGGTTAGTTTTAGGGTTTAGGTTTAATGTTTATAGTTTAAGGTTTAGGGTTTAGGATTTAGGGTTTAGGTTTTTTAAAAAAAATTTAGTAAACCGGTAGGTTTAGGTTTATTTAGTTTACTTTAGGGTTTATTCTTTTAAGGTTTAGGGTTTAGGGTTTAGAGTTTAGGGTTAATGGTTTTTTAAGGTTTAGGGTTTAGGGTTATAGGTTTAATGGTGTAGGTTTATGGTTTGGGTTTAGGGTTAGTTTTAGGTTTTAGGGTTTAGGGTTAGGGATTTTTTTTTTTTTTTTATTTTTAGAGTTTAGGTTTTAGAGTTTAGAGTTTAGGGTTTACGGTTTAGGCTTTTGATTTAGGGTTCAAGTTTTAGTTTATTTAGGGTTTTATTTTTTTTTTTTTTTTAATAAAAGCAAATTAAGATTCAACATTTCTTCTTTTGATTTCATCAACTTAGTAACACACCAAGTTTCCTAAGATACAAGCGATGACATAGAACAAAAATGAGCATACATTGAGCAAATCAGGAACACTAGATAACTAGAACAGTCTCTATCTTAAAGACACAATCCATACGTGGCAGATCAAATCAATTGTTCTTCAGTTTCTCCAGTACCCATCAGAACCACAACATCCTCTTGAGTAGCTGGATCCACCATCATGTCCCTGATCTCTCCCTCCACCACCACCATGGTTGTAACCTCTATTGCTCCTACTGTCTCCATAACCACCACTGCTCTAACCACCACCTCCGTATCCACCAGCACCTCTAGATCCCCCACCACCTCCACCTTCGCCTCCATCGAGCAAGAATGTTTGGTGATGTTCCTCCCATCAAGGTTCTACCCATTCTTGGGGTTTAGATTTAGGTTTAGGTTTATTAGGTTTGATGGTTTAGGTTTATTTTTAATTTACTTAGTTACTTTAGGTTTGCGATTTAGGGTTTGGGGTTTAGGGTTTAGGGTTTAGGGTTTAGGGATAGGGTTTAGGATTTAGGGTTTAAAGTTTAGGGGGTTTAGGGTTTTAGAGTTTATTCTTTTAGCATTTAGGGTTATGGTTTAGGGTTTAGGTTTAGGTTTTAGGTTTAGGGTTTAGGGTTTTGGGTTTAGGTTTAGGTTTAGGCTTAAGGGTTTAGGTTTAGGGTTTAGGGTTTAGGATTCTGGTTTAGGGCTTAGGGTTTAGTGTTTAGGGTTTTCCTAAAAAAATTTAAGTAAATTGGTAGGTTTAGGTTTATTTAGTTTATTTGGTTTATTTTCTTTTTCATTTTTATTTAGGTTTATTTTTTATTTCTATTTAATTTAGTTTATTTATTTTAGGTTTATTTATTTTTGTTTAGGTTTATATTTTACTTTATTTTTAAGTTTAGGTGTAAGTTTAGGTTTATATTTCAGCTTAGTTTTTTTATTTTATTCTTTAGGTTTATGTTTTATTTTTTATTTTTAGGTTTAAGTTTAGGTTTATGTTTTATTTTTAATTTTTAGGTTTAAGTTTAGGTTTTATTTTATTTTTTTTAGGATTAGGTTTTTAGTTTATATTTTAGGTTTTATTTTTTAGTTTAGGTTTAGTTTTTTTTTTACTTTATTTTATTTTATTTAGTTTATGGTTTAGGTTTAGGTTTAGGCTTTATTTATTTTAGATTAGTTTATTTTAGTTTAGGTTTAGGTTTATTTTATTTTATTTATTTTAGTTTTATGTTTTTTTACTATAGGGTTTAATTTTTATTTTTTATTTCTTTTTTAGGTTTTATTTTAGTTTAGGTTTTTATTTCATTTCATTTTTTATTTAATTTAGGTTTAAGTTTTTTTACTTATTTTATTTTTAGGTTTTATTAGTTTAGATTTAGGTTTTTAGATTTTTTAGGGTTTAAGGTTTAGGGTTTAGGGTTTGGTATTTATGGTTTATGGTTTAGGGTTGTAGGTTTAGGGTTTAGGGTTTCGGGTTAGAGATGTTTTATTTTTATTATTTTTTAATTTAGTAAGCTAGTAGTATTATGTTTATTTTGTTTAGTTAGTTGATTTTTTATTACTTTAGTTTATTTTATATTTTATTTTTATTTAGGTTTATTTTTTTATTTAGTTTAGTTTATTTATTTTAGGTTTATTTATTTTAGTTTAGGTTTTTTATTTTAGTTTATTTTTTAGGTATAGGTTTATGTTTAGGTTTAAGTTTATATTTTAGTTTTTTTTTTATTTTTACTTTATTTTTTAGGTTTAGGTTTTATTTTTTTATTTTTAGGTTTAGGTTTAGATTTTTATTTTATTTTTTTAGGTTTAGGTTTTAGAATTTTTTTTAAGTTTATTTTCAAGTTTTATTTTTCAGTTTAGGTTTAGGTTTATTTTTAGTTTATTTTATTTTATTTAGTTTAGGTTTAGACTTAGGTTTAATTTATTTTAGGTTTAGGTTTAGGTTTATTTTTTTTGATGTTTTGGTTTTTTTTTAGTTTTAGGTTTAGGTTTTATTTTTATTGATTTTTAGGTTTTATTTTTAAGTTTTTTTTAGGTTTAGGTTTTTTATTTAGTTTTATTTTATTTTATTTTAGGTTTATTTTATTTTATTTTATGTTTAGTTTTATTTTATTAAATATTTTTTATTTTTTGTTAAGTTTAGGTTTTTTTTATTTATTTATATTTTTTTTTTAAGTTTAGGTTTAGGTTTTAGTTTATGTTGTTATTTTATTTTATTTTAGCTTTATTTATTTATTTTTTTAGGTTTTATTTAATTTAGGTTTAGGTTTTTAGCTTTTAGGATTTATTATTTAGGATAAGTATAGGGTTTAGGGTAGGGTTTGGGGTTTAGGGTTTAGGGTTTAGAGTTTTAGGGTTTAATGTTTAAGGTTAAGGGTTTAAGGTTTTTAGGGTTTATGGTTTAGGGTTTAGGTTTTAGCACTTATGTTCTAGGTTTAGGGCTCAGGTTTTAGTTTAGGGTATTTGGTTTTGGTTTTTTTAAACAGACAACAAATTTAGATTCAACTTTTCTTTATTTTTATTTTATCAACCAAGTAACACACCACATTTTCTAAGACTCAAGTGATATCATAGATAAAAAATGATATCACATATTCACCAGCACCTCCAGATCCCCCATCACTGCTCCTCCTGCCTCCATATCCACTTTGACCACCACCTCCATATCCTAGCACCTCAGATCCCCCCACCACCCTGCGTAATCACCACCCCTTCACCTCCACCACCGGATCTAGGCAGGCGATTGGCGGTCATGTTCTGTCATCAAGGATTTACCATTCATTAGGGTTTAGGTTTAGTAGGTTTTAGGGTTTAAGTTTATTTTTTAATTTATTTAGTTACTTCAGGTTTATGTTTAGGGTTTGGAGTTTATGGTTTAGGGTTTAGGGTTTAGGATTTAGGGTTTAAGTTTTTTTTTTAAATTAAGTAAACCAGTAGGTTTAGGTTTATTTAGTATATTTAGTTTTTATTTATTTATTTTAATTTACTTTGTTTTTTTTATTTTTATTTAGGTTTATTGTTTATTTTTATTTAGTTTAATTTATTTATTTTAGGCTTATTTACTTATTTTAGGTTTTTTATTTTAGTTTATTTTTTAGGTTCAGGTTTAGTTTGAAGTTTATTTTTTCGTTGAGTTTATTTTTATTTTATTATTTAAGTTTATGTTTTATTTTTTATTTTTCAGTTTAGGTTTAGGTTTTTATTTTATTTTTTTAGGTTTAGGTTTTAGTTTTTTATTTTTGGTTTATTTTTAGGATTTATTTTTTAGTTTAGGTTTAAGTTTATTTTCAATTTATTCTATTTTATTTAATTTAGGTTTAGGTTTACTTTATTTTAAGTTTAAGTTTAGGTTTTATTTATTTTAATATAGTTTATTTTAGTTTATGTTTAAGTTTATTTTATTTTAATTTTAAGTTTATGTATTTTTTTTTTAGTTTTGGTTTTTTTAGTTTAGGGTTTAGGTTTTATTTTTTATTTCTTTTAAGGTTTATTTTTTAGGTTTAGGTTTTTATTAAGCTTTTAATTTATTTTATTTTGGTTTATTTTATTTTATTTTATTTAGGCCTTTTATTCTTAGGTTTATTTATTTTTTAGTTTAGTTTAGGTTTTTATTTATTTTATTTTAGGTTAATTTTATTTTTTATTTTATTTATTTTTAGGTTTAGGTTTAGGTTTTAATTTAGGTTTTTTATTATTTTTATTTTTTTATGTTTTGGTTTTTTATTTATTTATTTTTTAGGTTTCATTTAGTTTAGGTTTATGTTTTTAGCTTTTTAGGGTTTAGGGATTAGGCTTTAGGGTTTAGGTTTAGACTTTTAGGGTTTTAGGTTTATAGTTTTAGGGTTAGGGTTTAGGGTTTAGTTTAGGTTTAGGATTTAATGTTTAGGCTTTAGGGTTAGCATAATTTAGGGTTAATTTAGGGTTTAGGGTTTAAACTTTAAGGTTTCTTTAAGTTTTAGGGTTTAGGGTTTTAGTTTAGGGTTTAGGGTTTAGGTTTAAGGTTTTAGGTTTAAGTTTAAGGTTAGTTTAGAGTTTAGGGTTTAGTTTAAGTTTAGAGTTTAGGTTTTTAGGGTTAAGTTTAGGGTGTAGGGTTTAGGATTTAGGGTTTAGGGTTTAGGAGTTATAGGTTTAGGGTTAGTTTAGGGTTTAGGGTTTAGGGTTAGGTGTAGGGTTTAGGTTTAGGGTTTAGGGTTTAGGTTTAGGGTTTAGTATTTAGAGTTTTTTAAAAAAAAATTAAAGGATAGGTTTATGTTTATTTAGTTTATTTTTTATTTAGTTTAGTTTATTTTATTTTTTATTTTTATTTAATTTAGTTTATATATTTTAAGGTTATTTATTTTAGATTAGATTTTTAATTTTAGTTTATTTTTTTAGGTTTTGGTTTAAGTTTATGATTATTTTTAGTTTAGTTTTATTTGTATTTTATTTTTTAAGTTTATGTTCTATTATTTTTTTTAGGTTTAGGTTTAGGTTTTTATTTTATTTTTTTTGTTAAGGTTTTAGGTTTTTATTTTAGGTATATTTTGAGGTTTTATTTTCTAGTTTAGGTTAAGGTTAATTTTTAATTTATTTTATTTTATTTAGTTTAGTGTTTAGGTTTATGTTTTTTTTTCTTTAGGTTTAGGTTTTATTTATTTTAGCTTAGTTTTAGGTTTATTTTATTTTGTTTATTTTAGTTTAATTTTAGGTTTAGGTTTTTTTTTGTTTAAGGTTTAGCTTTGATTTTTTTGTTTCTTTTGAGATTCTATTTTTAGGTTTATTTTTTTAGTTTAGGTTATTACTTCTTTTTTATTTTATTTTATTTTAGGTTTATTTATTTTTACTTTAAGTTTAGTTTTTATTTTATTTTGGTTTTTTATTCATATGTTTATTTTATTTTTTTAGTTTAGTTTGGGTTTTTATTCTTTTATTTTAGATTTTTTTTTATTTTTTTTTATTTTATTTTTTAGGTTTTTTAGGTTTAGGTTTAAGTTTTAGTTTATGTTTTTTTATATTATTTTATTTTAGTTTAGGTTTTATTTATTTATTTTATTTTTAGGTTTTATTTAGTTTAGGTTTAATTTTTTAGCCTTTTAGGGTTTATAATTTAGGGTTTAGGGTTTAAGGTTTGTTTAGGGTTCTGGGTTTAAGGTTTGGGGTTTTGGGTTTTATGTTTTGGGTTTAGGGCTTTGCATTTACAATTTAGGTTTTATGGTTGAGAGTTTAGGGTTTAAGGTTTTAATGTTTAGGGTTTAGGGTTTAGAGTATAGGGTTTTTGGTTTAGGGTTTTTAGGGTTTAGGGTTTAGGGTTTAGAGTTTATGGTTTAGGTTTTAGGTTTTGGATTCAGGTTTTAGTTTTTTTGGTTTTTTTTAGATAATTCAATTCAACATTTCTTCTTTTGATTTCATCAACCAAGTAACACCAAGTTTAGCAAGACATGTGATGTAGATCAAAATGAGCATGCATATCCACGACACCTCGGATCCCCACCACCTCTCTTTCCATTGATTGCAATGACCACCTCCATGTTCACCTTTAAATCCCCACCTTTAGATCTAGGCCGGCTGATTGTGATGTTCTGCAGGTTGTTCTTATTCTTGGGTTTAGGTTTAGGTTTAGGATTATTAGGTTTTAAGGTTTAGGTTTATTTTTTAAGTTATTTAGTTACTTTAGGTTTAGTGTTTGGGGTTTAGAGTTTAGGGTTTAAGGTTAGGGTTTAGGGTTTAGGGTTTAGGGTTTAGAGTTTAGGGTTTAAGGTTTTAGGATTTATTCTTTTATGGTTTAGGGTTTAGGGTTTAGGGTTTAGGGTTGTAGGTTTAGGGCTTAGGGTTTAAGGTTTAGGGTTCAGGGTTTAGAATTTAGAGTTTAAGGTTTTTTTATTTAAATTAAGTAAACCTGTAGGTTTAGGTTTATATAGTATATTTAGTTTATTTTTTATTTATTTTTTTAGGTTTGTTTTTTATTTTTATTTAGTTTACTTTATTTATTTTAGTTTAGGTTTTTTATTTTAGTTTATTTTTTAGGTTTACATTTAGATTTAGGTTTATTTTTAGTTGAGTTTTATTTTTATTTTATTTTTATGGTTTAGGTTTAGGTTTAGGTTTATTTTATTTTTATTTTTGGTTTAGGTTTTTTTTGTTTAGGGTTTAGGTTTTATTTTTTTATTTCTTTTTAGGTTTTATTTTAGGTTTATTTTTTTTGGGTTTAGGTTTTTTATTTATTTTTTTATTTTTTTTTAGGTTTATTTATTTTATTTTATTTTAAGTTTATTATAATTTTAAGTTTTGTTTTATTATTTAGGTTTTTTATTTTTAGGTTTATTTTATTTTTTTATTTAGTTTAGGTTTTTATTTATTTTATTATATTTTTTTATTTTATTTTTACATTTTGGTTTAGGTTTTACTTTAGATTTTTATTTTTTTTATTTTTTAGGTTTAGGTTGTTTAATTTATTTTATTTTTAGGTTTTATTTAGTTCAGGTTTAGGTTTTTAGGTTTTCAGGGCTTATGGTTTTAGTTTTTAGGGTTTAGGGTTAGCTAAGGGTTTAAAGTTAGTTTAATGATTAGGGTTTAAGGTTTAGGCTTCAGGGTTTAAGGTTTTTAGAGTTTAGGGTTTAGGGTTTAGGTCTAGTTTAGAGTTTATGGTTTAAGGTTTTAGGGTTTAAGGTTTTAGAGTTTAGGGTTTAGGGTTTAGGTCTAGTTTAGAGTTTAGGGTTTAAGTTTTAGGGTCTAGATTTTAGGGTTTAAGGTTTAGGGTTTAGGTTTAAGGTTTAGGTTTAGGGTTAGGGTTTAAGTTTAGGGTTTAGGGTTTAGGGTTTACGGTTAGTTTAGAGTTTAGGGTTTAAGGTTTAGGGTTTTTGTTTTAGGGTTTAGGGTTTTATAGGGTTTAAAGTTTAAGGTTGTATGTTTAGGGCTGTTGGTTTAGGCTTTAGGGTTCAGGTTTTTAAAAAAAAAAATAACTAACAGTAGGTTATGTTTTATTAAATTTATTTTTTTAATTATTTTAGTTTATTTTATTTTTAATTTTTATTTAGGTTCATTTTTTATTTTTATATAGTTTAGTTTATTTATTTTAGGTTAATTTATTTTAGTTTATTTTTAGGTTTAGGTTTAAGTTTATGTTTATTTTTTATTTAGTTTTATTTTTATTTTATTTTCTTGGTTTAGGTTTTATTTTTTATTTTGAGGTTTAGGTTTAGGTTTTTTATTTTTTTATGTTTATATTTTAGGTATTTTTTTAGTTTAGGTTTATGTTTATTTTTAATTTATTTTATTTTATTTAGTTTAGGTTTAGGTTTAGCTTTATGTTTTATTTATTTTAGCTTGGTTTAATTTAGTTTAGGTTTAGGTTTATTTTATTTTGTTTATTTTAGGTTTAGGTTTTTTTTTTTAGTTTAGGGTTTAGGTTTTATTTTTTATTTAATTTTAGGTTTTATTTTTAAGTTTACATTTTAGGTTTAGGTTTTTATTTAGTTTTTATTTTATGTTATTTTAGGTTTATTTTATTTTTATTTTACGTTTGGGTCTTATTTTATTTAAGTTTTTTAATTTTAAGTTTATTTTATTTTTTTTGTGTAGTTTAGGTTTTTATTTATTTTATTTTAGTTTAATTTTTATTTTTTATTTAATATTTTTTTAGGATTAGTTTAGGTTTAGGTTTAGGTTGAGGTTTTAGTTTAGGTATTTATTTTATTTTAGTTTTTTTATTTTATTTAGGTTTAGGTTTTTTTATTTATTTTATTTTTAGTTTTTATTTAGTTTAGGTTTAGGTTTTTAGGTTTTCAGGGTTTAGGGTTTTGGAGTTAGGGTTTAGGGTTTAGGGTTTAAGTTTTTTGGGTTTAGTGTTTAGGGTTTAAGGTTTAGGGTTTAGGGTTTAGGGTTTAGGGTTTTAAGGATTAAGGTTTAGGGTTTAGAGTATTAGGTTTAGAGTTTTGGGTTATATTTAGGGTTTAGGGTTTAGCGTTAGGGCCTTTTTTAATTTTTTTATTTAAGGTATTGGGTTTAGGGTTTTTTAGGGTTTAAGCTTTAGGGTTTAGGGTTTTTATGGTTTAAGGTTTAGGGTTTAGGGTTTAGAGTTTAGTGTTTAGGTCTTAGGGTTTAAGGTTTAAGGTTTAGGGTTTTAAGGTTTAGCCCTTAGGGTTTAGGGTTTAGGGTTTAGGGTTTTTACAGTTTAGGGTTTAATGTTTATGGTTTAGGGTTTATGTTTCAGGTTTAGGGTTCAGGTTTTAGTTTAGGGTTTAGGGTTTTTGGGTTTTTTTAATAGAGAACAAATTTAGATTCAACATTTCTTTTTTTCAATTTCATCAACTAAGTAACACACCAAGTTTTTAAAGACATAAGCTTTGACATGGAAAAAAAATCAGCATGCATAGAGCAAATCAAAAACCCTAGATAGAAATCTCTCTCTATAAAGGCAATTCCATAAGCAAATCAGATGGCCATTCTTTAGTTTCTCTAGTTCCCATCGAACCACCCAGGCCAGTGGTGGGATCCACCATCATATCCCACGATCTCTCCCTCACCACCACCGGTTGTAACCTCATCGCTCCTCCCCTCCATACCCTTCTTGCTCCAACCACCACCTCCATACCCACCAACACCTCCAGATCCCCACAACCACTATGATAACCATCGCCTCCACCGTCGCCTTTACCCCTAGATCTAGACTGAACCTGGTAGATGGTGATGTTCATGTAGTCAAGGTTCTGCCCATTATTAGAGTTTAGTTTTAGGTTTAACTTTACTAGGTTTTATTATTTTAGTTTATTTTTTAATTTATTTATTTACTTTAGGTTTAGTTTTAGGGCTCGGTATTTACGGTTTAGGGCTTAGGGTTTAGGGTTTAGGGTTTAGGGTTTAGGATTTTAGGGTTTATGCTTTTTGGGTTTAGGGTTTAGGGTTTAAGGTTTAGGGTTTAGGGTTTAGGGTTTAGGGTTTAGTGTTTATGGTTGTAGGTTTAGGGTTTAGGATTTTGGATTTATGGTTGTTTTTTAATTAAGTAAACCAGTAGGTTTAGGTTTATTTAATTTATTTAGTTTATTTTTTGTTTATTTTAGTTTATCGTATTTTTTATTTGTATTTAGGTTTATTTTTTATTTTTATTTAGTTTCATTTATTTATTTTAGGTTTATTTATTTTTGCTTAGGTTTTCTTATTTAGTTTATTTTTTCTAGGTTTA
>JAKCPB010000198.1:0-175316 GCA_021442155.1 Cymbidium sinense | reverse complement strand
GTTAAAATATAGTTTTCCAAATGAGGCAAAATTATCCTAAATGCTACTTAAATCTTTTATCAAAGGTGGTTAATTAGATATTTTAGAAATCAATTCACTCTATTGATTCTATAAGATTTAATCTCTCTTATTTATGCTCCTTAGGCTCAATGCAAATCGCTCATGTGATCATATTATCTTATATATATAATATTAAATTTAATAATTAAATGAATATTTTTATTTAAAATTATGAATTTATATTATTTAATACTTGTCTAATTACAATATCAAAAATTAAACTTTTATGCCTCCAAAACATAACATAAGCTCCAAGGGGAATTTTGGTCACACAACCCAAATATTTATAAATAAGAGGCCAAAGAGAATTCCAAACACATCATCTTCTAGTGATATCCATCTCTTCAGCCGAGGCACGAAACCCTCTTTTCATCTGTTATGGAAGGCTTGAAAGACGTTCCAAGATCTATTCGATTTCAATAATCTTTCTCTCTCTGCTCGGAGCATGATGTTCCTCTAGAGTGCACAAGGTGCTAAAAGTTGTCAAGGAGAAGGGTCTAATGAAGAAAAAGTATTAAGGCCCGATTATTAGAAAAAATGAGAAAGGTTCACTAAAAAAAGCTACTCTCAGTGGGTAATGCTTAACACCGTCCTAAGCAATTCCTGCACAGTGAACATCAGGGTGTGACACTTGAACCGCATGTTTGGGAATCCACTACTGAAAAGTCCCGATAAAAAGAAAAATAAATATGGTGGCCGAAGCCTCGAGAAGTAGACACAAAAGCTTCTTCATCTAGAAGCAAGCTAACCCAAAGATAGTGGAGAAAGAGAAATGTTGAATTGTGTGCTCAACAGCCATTGCTCAAACAAAAAATTGTACAACCAGCTATGGAACTAGAAGCGAGTGTTCCAACCCAGAATATATTTGAAAACTTAAGATGAGTAAAGAAGATCAGTTCTACTGGTGAAATTAAGCAATCTTTTTGGGCTCAATAATGTCAATCTCTGGCTCCCCTAGTTAGAAAACCCAAAACTGCATCTAAAAGAGTGCATCAGGTTCTGAAAGTTATAAAGGAAAGGGACTGATGAAAAGGAACTATCAAGCACGCCAAGGATATCATCTCACAAGAACAACAAGGCACCAATCCAATCAAGTCCCACACAATGAACATCGAGGCATGACACTTGGACCATAGGTCCAAGAATCCCATCAAAAGTCCGATAAAAGGTAAGTAAATTTGGGGCCAAAACACAAGTGGCTTGCACTTAAAGAAACATATGATGAAGTTGATGACAATTGATACCCTAGAGAATCCTTTGGGAGATCCTATCATCAATTTCACCCTCTCAAAAAAGGAGTGAATTTAGATTATAGTCTCTCAGTTAAGGAGGTGTCTATGTCATGCTTTGAGCTAGAGATCCACCAAAGATGTAGCTCTGAAATATACTTTCAAGAAGAAGAAAGAAATGAAGATATTGTAAGCAAAGGTTGTCTATATGATGGAACATACAAATGAGTCTTCTGCTCAACAATACCGATGGCGTAAGTCCTGAAGATTATCGCCTAATATCAATTATTAAGAACTATTGCAAAGGAAAATAGTATAACACTTTTGAGTTCATTGAAAGATGAGAGAAAAGAATAAAGAGATGAAGAGAACCCCATCCATTATTTATAAATGATGTTGCACCGGTTCAAGCACATACTTCTTTAATCATCACTAACTAGGTAGCCAATCAAGTTTATAGACTTTATGTCTTAACTCATTACTGCCGATGAAGAGGAAGATGATGCATCATGCTAAGTGGAAACATGTTGTATCATTCATGTGATGCCGATGTTCCTTATTCAAAGTATTCAAAATGATAATTGAGTTGAGCATTCTCTTTAAACCCAATGAATTTTTTCCAAGAAAGAAGCAAGAGTCAAGGGAAATAATATCTAAATTTGGTATGATGGCCTAGTAATAATAATTGTTCAAATGAAGATTTATGTTCTCTTGATGGATAGAAGTCAAATTCTTCAATAAAATCCTATATGATGCCCATGAAATTAGAGAGTGGTTCTAAATCATCTAGCCAATTCTTTGAGATGAAGAATGATTTGAAGACTATTCCATTAGAAGAATTTGAACTGGATAAAGTGGTCTAAGTTCAACTAAAAGTAACAAAATATTTTCACTACTAATGAAGAATGTGACATCAAGCAAATGCAGGTCAAAAAAAATTTAAGATTCATGAAGACATCATTTCTAAAGATCTAAAAGAGAAGTCAAATTCAAGCAATATAATTGTCTACAACATCTTATTACATGTGAGGAAGATCCTTGCAAAATTGAGTGTATATGAGAGCCTCTTGATGTTGAGAAATCTTTGAGAAACTTTGATATAGGATCTCAACAGTTTGAAGAGATAAAATGCTTATTTTGTTGAATGGTGTATGACTAAGGTTTTGTAAGTACAAGATCTTCTAGTGATTGCCTTCTCTAAAGAAGATCCCGTGCTTGGGATGTCAAAACATAGTTGCCCTTTGCATGTTACTATAAGAGTGGTAGCATCATAATGAACTAAATTTTGATTGATCCAAGCTCTTCAATATACTTATGAGCTTGCATGTATCAATGTGGCTATCTCTCAATATTTAGCATCTTGGGAGAGATAAGCTAACAGTTTGTGACTTCAATAAAATGGGAAAAGACTTAAAGGACTTTCATCATATTGCTTAGATTTGGAGAGCTCTTGATGAAGATCAAATTCCACATTATATATGATGACACATCATCCGTGGTCTCCACAAGGTCATCATTGGCCCTAGAGAAGAGAACATTAAATGTTATCTGTCAAAGTGTAGAAAATTTTAAAAGTCACCAAAGAGAGAGAGACTAACGAAAAGAGTGCATGAAGTATAGCTTAAAACATAAGCTAATAAAGCTCTATTATGGTGTTATCATTTATTTTGATAAATCAAGATTAACCAAAGCAAGATTTGCAGGTGAACATCGAGGTGTGACATTTAGATTTTAAATTTAAGGTTCCACGTTGAAAGGTCATAGTATAAATTTTTTAAGGTGAACATTGAAGTGTGATACTTGGACCTTAAGTTCAAGAATCCACTATCGAAAGGTCCAAGTGGGAAGAAGCAAACATAGAGTTGAAATATTTGTGGTTAAAAACATGTATTATGTATTTATGTATAAAACATGGTTAAAAAGTTGGTTCTTTAAGGCAATTACTTTTATTAAATTAATTTTTTACTAAAAGTTAAAATTTAAGATATAACTTTTAAATTTTTAATTAACACCCAATTCATCTCCCTCTTGGGTGCTATAGTGACTCAAAAACATCAACCATAAAACATGTTTGAAAAGTTGGTTCTTTAAGGCAGTTACTTTTCTTCAAGTTTAAAATTAAGTTTAAATCTCCAACTACATTTTATTAGAAAATCTAGAATTAAATTATTCATTTATGTGCAATGAAAATTTTAGTGTTATTTTATTTTGGATAAAATATTATCAAGATTTAATTTTATTTAAAATGAGAATTTTGGTGATCTCCACATATGATCCACGAGTCAAATTGGGTTTATGAAGAAAATTTAATGCTTTGGATGATATCATTAAATCAAAGTTTAAATACACTTCCAATCAAAATTATCAAATTTACAATCTATCTCGATTGTAAAATATTAAATATGTCTATTTAGATTAATGACAAATCTCAAATAAATTTTATTATAACCTCTAATTGAATTAATAAATATATTCTAATATCAATTATATCTTAATGTACATTTCACCAAAAAAAATCAAATTATATTTTTGAATACTTTGAATCACATACTTATTAAGATTTCTTTTTTATCTTATTCAACAAGATGTCCTTCATATATAGAAGATTATCTATAATTTTAACATTCTAAATCTTTAGCTTTTTATACATAATCAAAGATTAGTTTCATCATCTCACTTGATAAAAAAGAGAAAATCCTAATGCAATCTACAACAACTATTGTTACCTTTTCCTTCTATGAATTAATTCTCCATTATCCACACATCAAGCTTAACTCATAGTTATCCAAATTGATAATACTCCCTACAATCTACCTATTTATCCATCCATGCTCTATAACCTCACTTTTGTATTTTGTATCCTCTCTATACATCTTACACATATATCACTCAGATACCATCTTGGTGTCATCAAAAATTATTGGCCTACTACTCCTCTAAGAGCCATAACCCATTATTAAAGTCACTCTCTTTTGTATGGATGATCAACTTCCTCCATCTCTTATGCCCATGAAACCTACATTTTGTTGATCTCCACTATATTCATCCTTTTCTGTCATGAGTTAAAAATGTTGAAAAATCTAATATTTGATTCTTATATCCCAAAAGACAAATAGACTCCCCATTGGTTTCTTTAGCTAATGTTTAGTACTCTAGAATCTTTTTTATATATATATGGTTCACTTCATTGAATTTGTAAATTTGATGGAATTATTTTATCTATATGAGGTTATGTGTCAACATCTAACTCATGATTTTCTTTCAGATTTGAAAAGTAATATCCTTGGTGATTTAGATCTCATAATTCAACAACATCTTTCTTTAAATAAAGAATTTCTTCTTTATTATTTTCACAAAATTTGAAAAAAATAAAACATTTTTTTAAATTCTTTTAGAATGTCTTACAAGCAAATATTTTGCTTTCAAACATTAATCATATTATATCAAGCATCACAAAAATACATTTATTATTCATAAATTGAATTCAGAAAATCAAATTCAAATTTAAACTTAAATCATAGAATACAAATTCACCACAGATTTATTTCTTTAAAATCATTTAAAACAGTAATAGGAAGTAGAGTAAAAAGTAATTAATTATAAAAAAAATGATATCTTAATTTGATGGATATTTTATTCAAGAGGTTAATCAATCAAATCAAAAAATAATTTTTAATGGATATACAAAAAAAATAAAGAATTTTTTTTATACACCACAAGAATTTATCAATATTAATCTTTTATTAAAATCAACATTATTTCAAATGGTGAATCATTTTATTTTCATGGTTTAATACTTTTTGTTTTAATATATGTCAATATATCCTTATTTTTTATCGTTAACATTACATTTAAAACATTTGAATCTTTGTACAAAACATACAAGCATTATTATTTTAAGTGAAAAAAAGCTATTTTGTAACATAAAATATATTTTTTGGACTAAAATAGATCAAAGATCCATTGAACTACAAAATCATATTTTACAAAAAAATTGATCATTTTTTTTACTATTAACAATAAAAAATTACAAGATTTCTACATCTTATTATATTTGAATTTTATTAAAAAATTAATATTATCATCCCTCTCAAAGAAACTTAAAAAAAATTTGGTTTTTGGGATATGATCATATTTTACAATTCAATAAAATAAATTATAAAAAATTCTATAATTATCCTTTTCCACTAATGGAAAAAAAAGGAATTATTAAAATAATATAAACACATTTATATTGTAATTTAAAACAAATGAAATGAAAAAATATTATGTCAATATAATAACTTATACATATGAATAAAATTATTATATTAATGAAAAAAATGTTTTGCTATTAAAACAATTAGATATTTGAAATATTCATAAAAAAATTTTATTATTAAATTGATAATAAAATAGTTATTTCTATTATAAAAGGCAAAATTTGATATTACCTAATAACACTTATTTGATAAAGTTAGTTTCTACAAACTTTTGATTTAAAATATATTGAATAAAAATAATTCCAATTAATACATAATTAATAATTTTTCACATAATGTAATAATATAGAAATACAACTCAACAAATTAAAAATATATAAATTTGAAGTAAATTTAGATAAATTAATATACAAAATCATGATCATCTTATCAATAATTATCTTTAAATTGTAATTCTAGATATGAAAATAGAATGTAATATATTTATAGTAAAATTTAATTGAATTATAAAAATCAAAAATATCTTTCAAAAAATTAAAAATTATTTTACACAATTACACTCTCAATTAAAGATTTAAAAATTTATAAAAGCAAACTATAAAAAAAGATAAAATATTCTATTTTTCTTAAAAGAATCAAAGAAGCAAAATCATTAAAATAGTAAACAATGACAACAAGACATTATTTCAAGAAAAAAATTAATTCTGATACACTTTTTATGTAAAAATATAAATGTACATATATTTATGGAATATTGATTAAATTAGTTCAAATATATCTTATTTTGCTAGAATGATATACCTTTAAAATATAGTTTAAATAAATTAAAAACATTTATCTAATTTATTGAAACATTTTAGCAATTAAAAAAAATATATACATGATTTTTAACATGTCTTAAATAGTTAAAAAAATATTATAATTTACAAAATTGAATTTTTTATAAAATGTGGAAATAAAATTTATTAAATGAAAAAATGAATAACTTTATCATATATAAAAAAAAAATTGATCAATATAAATACATGGTTAAAAATTTATTTATCTTAAGAAAATGAAAAAAGAAGATACATGATATTATATATCTTTTAATACAAATATACTATTAAAATATGGAATAACAAAAATTAGATAAAAAAAAAATTTGTAAAAGAAAACTTCATCATTGATTATTGTAAAAAATAAAAAAAAAATTTGAAGCATGAATGTATTCAAATCAAATTTATGTAAAAATCAGAATTATAGAAAATAGCTCTAATCACTTTTCCTCTCAATAATTGAATTTAGTATTAAATATATCTTTTATGTCTAAAGAGATTCTTATTTATCATCATAAGACTATGTAACTTAGATAATTCATATAAAGAATTAATATAATTACTTTTTGATTTAATTTTCTTGCATTCTTAAATTGCAAAAGAATGGTTTGATTCTTATACATTAAGCAAAGTATATTAAACAACAAAAATGCTTTCAAACAAGATTATTATTATATTCTAGTCTTATGACAATTACAACTATTTCAATCATGAATTTTTGATAAGTTCTTCTTAAACCATAACTTTTATGAGGATGTGTGTTTTAAATTTAGATGATCTCTAAATCAAAGATATTTTAAAGAGAAATCAATCAACATTAAATCAAAGAAATACCTGATAGAAGAAAATCTTCATTATCTTGAATGAAGAAGAAACTAATATATTACTAATGATTGAGTTTAAATATTTTATATTATGAAGAAAATGATTATCTCACGATAGTAAAATTAGCAATAGATCGCTAATATCAAAAAATTAGATGCATGTAGATTAGAACATGTGTCATTTAAATGAAATTGATCAATGGTTTCATAAAAGAAAAATATACTTATTGCTTTGTCATGCCTTGAAAACAAATCTAAATTATATAATTTTAACTTAAATATGTAAGTTGAATTCCTCTTCCTATAATTTGGAGTGTATCTCATGAATTATGGATGGGTCATCTAGTAGAAATCAAGATGACCCTAAGGATAACTTTGCTCAAAAATAAATCTTTTGTTATGGTCATACCTTCATTCAAAAAAGATACATATGATATATCTCATATCATTCATTATCAAGTTGAATGATATATTTGATGATCTAAAGTCAAACAAAGAAAAGAAGACCATCTCTTTGACTTGAGGTATTTTTTTGAATGATTAAGATAATATAACTTTAAATGAATTCAAGTGTGCATTGTAAAAAAAGTTCCTAGTTTTGTTGTTCAATAATGATGATCAAAAGATCAAAGCTTCTTATATAAACCTAAAAGTTTCTCAACTCAAATCAATTTTTTCTAAGATGCTTTATCTCCAATCTTTGAAGATGCCTTTTCCTTGTCAGAATGCTGTTCTGGGATGACAATATGCCTTTGAAGATATCAACTTTTAGTTCCTTATAAATAGATCATTCTACATTTTGATTGGATGACTCCCTTGGCACTTTGTTGATAAGCCAATGAGGAAGGATGTTCTTTCCTTTACCTAAATGATCATGATCTCAAAAGATAAAATTGAGATGCATTGCCTAGCTTTAATCTTTGATCCCAAAGATGACTATAAGCTTTCTCATAAGGTGAACTTGATTTCAAGAATCAATGCAGATCTCATGACAATGAAATTATCTAGATGTTGATTTTGTCCATGATTCTCGAGTTTAATCACATTCATACTCTTGAAAGGACAGTGCATTAGTGGATTTCTTGGTAGAATCCACTAATTTGATTAGCAGTGATCTCCCTAAGAACAAAGTCATGAAAGAGGTTGACAATCACCATTGGGAGATGTATTTTTGATGGTGTGACTTCCTTTCAAAAGAAGAAAACCCATCTATCAGAAGAAATAGAATAGTTCTCTCAATCCGACAAGATGTGATGAGATTCTCATACTATCTCTATAGTCCTTGCACCAACAAGGTGAGTATGAGATTTTGATTGTCTCAGAGTTAGCCATTATAGTTTATGTTGAGATCAACATCATATTCTCTCTATCAAATCTTCTAAAAAGCCTAGCTTTGTCACTTTTTGATAGTATACCATAAAGCTTGGATAAATCAGAAGCACCATCTACAAGGTTCTCAGGAGATCGAATAGTAGATCTTTGTCCAAACTTGCCAAGGATTTGGCATGTGAAAAACGAGTTCATTCCAAAGTCCAAAATGCAAGTCCATCCTATCTTTAATGGAGAGACTTTTCTTGAAGGAGAGTTACCTGCCAATAAAGATGAGGAGGCGGATTAGATGCAACCATTCATGAATTGAACAGATAAACTACCTCAGAAAGAAGCCCATCGAGATGAAAGAGAGCTCTCTCTTTGCTCAGTGGATGGTATACTCTAAGCTCTTATCAATATGTTACATGTTTGGACAAACCTAGCCCATGATCTGATAGAAGAATGTGTCTTTGTGGAGTGCATGACCTTTGAAGATAAGCAAAGATCAGACTAGGATATTACTAGCTGATTACATTACACACGAAGCTAGAGATGCTACCAATGTCACTGCTGTGATCTACATCAACCACCCAACATTCTAAGTCCTACATTGGCCTCATGATTGAGTCTTATCGCCTCTTTCTTCCAAGGGCATCGGTTCATCTAGCCACCAATGACTACTTTTCCAAGTGGGCCAAGCAATCTTACTCGAGTCACTTCACATGTGCTGAGTTTTTAAGAACCATATTGATATAGGTTGGGTTCATCAGAATTATATCGATAATGGTATTGCATTCAAGAGCTCCAAGATCAACAACTTTGCTGGGAGACATACTAAATTGAAGTACTCCACCATCTCTACTATCCTAGGAAAATGGTCATGAAGCATTCAACAAAACTCTCATCAAATTACTAAAGAAGATACTAGATGACAATAAGTGATGTGGCATGAGCTTGGTTTGAAGTCTTATGGGCCTACCGCATCACATCAATTCCCTCAATCACCCGTTCTCCTTAGTGTATGGTTTGAAGCCATTCTACCATTAAAGTTCAACTCCCATACGATAGCAATGGGTATCAAATCACTATAGAGAAGAATGCAAGTTCGATTAGAAGAGCTCAAGATTTGGAGGAGAAACTTTGTGCCAAAATCTTGAGTTGTCTGAGGCCAAAATGATTCAAGCTCACACAAGTCCACCCTAGAACTTTTCAATTAGGGAGCTTGTCCTAGTTCTAAGGAGACCAATTATTGCATGTCAAAGATGAGAGGCAAAATTTGAACCTTAAGACCCTTTGTCATGAAAAAGGCCTACCAAGAAGAATCTTATCAACTTATTGATTGTAAGGGGAACACTCGATGCTTCCAATTAATGGGCTCTATTTGGAAATATTACCCATACAAACATGTTTAAAAGCAATTATCATCAAAATAATAAAATTTCATTCCAATTCATCAAAATCTTCTCTTCATTCGAAGTGTTTTTCTTGTCTTGGAATCCGCCCAACGTGTTTAGTATGTAAGAGAACCCAAGAGGCATCCTATCCCTCTTTCACAAAATTTGCACAATCAAACACAATTTCCCAATGCTACTATATAATAGGTGAGAGAGAACCTAAGAGGCATCATATTATACAATTAAGTTGGTGTGAGAGAACCAAGCGACATGCTTTCTTAGTGTATCAACGCATTCATGGCACCATTTCATCAATTTCCGAAGTTTTAGGATAAGAGAGAGGGAGAGCATCCTATTCCTTCTAACACAAACACCAACAAAATCAAACATGTATCTTTTATCTTGAGCTATTTTAATGTGGGAGCAAGCCCCCCTATGGCACTTACTCATTAGCTGCTCTAGGTCAGATTAACATGCTACCTTGCTAGTATGTCACCCCAATGGTCACTTGTCTAGCGGATGTGAGTCCCATGCTTTCTTCCTGACTTAACCATTGCAAACCAAGCATCTTAGTTTGGTAGACTTCACTTCCCAACCCAAAGCTATCTCATGTTGATTTTATTTAAGATGAGTCCCTGCTCTTCTTGAACCAACATCATGCATGCCAAAGTATATTTTAGTTTAGGTTAAGTCCCAAGGTTCCTTTCCTCTTGATGTCTTTGAGTCGATATAAGTCCTTAGTGCATTCACTCAAGTCACCTCGGATAGCACTTGTTTCAAGGAGACTTTTTTGCAATCAATTTATTATAGGAGGATGTGAGTCCCATGCTTTCTTCCTAGGATGATTGTTGCAAATTGATGGGCCTTAAGTTGGTTGATACTGTTATGACAACACTCACATACACCAATCTTGGCGATGTGAATCTCATGCTTTCTCTTTGAGTTGGCTTCTGAATACCATGTAAATTATATTCTCCGGGGTTTTGGATAAAGCCCAAGCGATGCCTCTCACATGGGCACTCTACTTGGATCACGTCCTTTTGCAACTCCATTTCACTATTTGGACTGACAATCCCCTAGGAGCCACCCCATGGTTGGAGAATTTGTTCCTTGACATGATTCTCCTTGGTTGTCATGAGATAGGTCAGCTATAAGCTTCTTCAGTATGATCCCTCACAAACCAAGATGATAAACAAACAACAAATAAATAATTTAATTCTCTTGTGGATTAGAATTCAAGCACTAGTGGCCTTTTTCCGCACATCTTATCTTTAGGGTAGTGTGTAACTCCTATAGAATTGTCACTTGAGTTGAGATAAGTCCCGTCAACACTTCATAGTCACCCTTAGGTCGGGTTCAATCTGTTTTGCCACAAACAGGTTGCCCCAACAGTCATTTCACTTTGGACGATGTAAGTCTACTACGCATTCTTTCTAGCATGACTATCGCAAATTGATGGGCAGCCCTTAGTTGGGTTGACATGTTACCTCGCTAATGTGTCACCCTAGTGGTATTTTATTCAGGAAAGATGTGAGTCCTCGTGCTTTCTTCCGTGAATTAACCATTGCAAATCGAAGACACCCTTTGGTTGATAGTTCTCCCTCAGGAAGCTACTCCCTTTGGATTAATAGACTGATTAAGGACAACATGGCCCCACTGATCCATAAATCAATGGGATCCATAAAAATAGTTAAAAATGAAATTAATTTTGACTATCTTTGAGCTAATTTAAGTCCTCCAATGACATTCACTCAATAGTCAACCCTAGGTCGGGTTTGATTTGTTGCACAAGCAACTGATCACCCAGTGGTTTCTTGTTTTGAAGATGTGAGTCCTACTTTCTTCTTAACTTGATCATTGCAAACCAAAGGCAACTCTTTGGTTAGATAGTCTACTATATGGTTGGTAGACTTCCCCTTTGGATTGGTAAATTTGAGCTAGATCAAGTCAACCCCCTACTCTCGCGGTCCATTGTAAACCAATGGGATCTATAAAAAATAATTAAAATGGAATTAATTTTTACTATCTTTGAGTTGATTTAAGTCCTCAAGTGGCATTCACTCAGTAGTCAGCCATAGGTTGGGTTCTATTTATTGCACAAGCGTCACCCAGTGGTTCCTTGTTTTAGAAGATGTGAGTCCTACGCTTTCTTCTTGACCATTACAAACCGAAGGCAACCCCTTTGATTGGATAGTCCTACTATGTGGTTGGTAGACTACCCCTTTGGATTGGAAAATTTGTGTTGACCAAGGCCAACACGCCCTACCATGCAGTCCAACCATATGGGATCCATCAAAAATAACTAAAAAATGAAATTAATCTTTGACTATCTTTGAGTTGATTTAAGTCCCCCAACATTCACTCAATAGTCGCCTAAGGTTGACTTCAATCCATTGCCAATGGATCACCTCGATTTCTTTTGATGTGAGTCACTTTCTTCTTAACTATTGCACAGAAGGTGACCCCTTTGGTTGGATAATCCCTACTGTGGTTGGTAGACTACCTTTTGATTGGTAAATGAGTTAGGCCTAGGCCAACGGCCTACTTAGTGCGGTCCCTAAACCAATGGGTCCATCCAAAAAATCCAAATTTTAAAAATATGAAATAAATTCAACACTCCTCCCTCTTGAGTCAAACTAAACAAACAAAACAAAATCCAATCAACTTCCTTGGTGAGTCAAATCACATCAACAATCAAATAATCAAAATAATCAAATCAATTAGCTTTCTCCTTAGTGAGATGCGTCTTTCTAGTTCCCAATCTCAAATTCTAATCCCTTGATTTCACAACCTATTGTCCCCAATGGATGACTTTAACTTGTTCCCCAGTGGAGTTCACATTTCATCCCAATGGAACACCAAATCCTAAATCAACAAATCTAATCAAATTTCATCCCAACAAAACTCAAATAAATCAAACCTCTCATCCCGATGGATGACTTGAACACTCCCAGTGGAAGGTTCACATACTCAATCCCTAGTGGACTCCTCCTTCACTCTCTTATGTCTTTGACATGAGTAAAGTCACATTGCACTACGCTCTTGATACCTTCTACACCTTGGGTTGGGAGTAGATCATTTCTGTTAGTGCTTGTGATCATTCGGTGTTGTTGATCGCCTCGATCAACACCAATACAGTATGTCTTGTCAGTCAAACCACACCTATTGGGCGCCCTTTATTAACCTCATTTTAGAATGAGCTCTCAACCTCTCCATCTTAGACATAGACTCCTCTTAGACACTAAGAGTTATTTAGTCTTAAAACTTCTAGTGATTAGATGAACATTCAACCTAACCCTAGAGACTTAGAAGAGCTAGCCATAGGAATAGGTCATACCTGGGGTGTTAGGAAAACTTGTCTACCCATAGCTTAAACCAAATCCTTACTTCCTTCTTTCAAGTCAAACTTCAAATTCAAATCAACCTCAAATCATAATCAACTTTAAATCCAAATCAACTTCAAATTCAAATCAACCTCAAATCCAAGTCAACTTCAAATCCAAATCAACTTCAAACTCAAACTAATTTAAATCAAATCTCAAATCAATTCCAACTTAATTGATTTTCTCCAATATAAATTAATTTCAATGGATTTTCTCAATTCATGAATTAATTCCAAATGATTATTCATGATCAATCTAAATCCAAACCTTTCTTAAGCCATTTCAATTTCATCTTATAGACTTAGCCTAAATCAAATCCAAATCACTTCAAATTCAAAATATTTTCTCATAACCCATTTATATTCTCATTTATACTCACAAATATAAATGAAATATAAATTCAAATAAAACCAATTCAAAACTCAAATTCAAATCTAACCTAAATCCAACCTAAACTCTCTCAAGTCAAATTCTTGAACTTAGCCAAATCAAACTCAAATAAATTCAATCCTTTGATTTTCTCTTCAAACAATCCTTCAATCATAAACCAAATTTAATCATAAACTTAATCATCAAACCAAAACTAAATTCAATACTCAAACCCAAATCAAACATATGTTCATCCTTTGAACATGAAATTATCAAATGAATCAAAACTCATTTGACTTCAAATCACTTAAAAATGGATTTATATTTCAATCATAAGTTCATATGTGAGTTTAACCAAACTTAAATCAAGCCTTGATCAAGTCAATTGACTCACTTAGGCTCACTTGAGTGACCTAAAACATCTTTTGAGCCAAATTCTAATCTTACCTAAATTGGATTGAACTAAGTCCATCTAAGCCTCATATTATGAGCAAGAATCATCATAAGATGATCAACCACTCAAATTGGGTAAAACCAAGTCAAACCCATCCTTTGACCAAGTCAACACTTAACTTAAATGAAATTCAAACTAGCCAAAATCCAATATAGGCCAAATTGATTGAAACTATTGATCAAAACTAATCCATGATCAATGATTGAACTTGACCAAGTCATCATTTGAGCCAAACCTAATTGGCCACTTGACCTAAGTTGACCCAAGTTGACCTAAAAAGTCAAAATATGTCAAATCTTGATCTAAGCCAAATTGATTGCAACCAATGGGTCAAATTTATTTTAAGTCACTTCTTGAACTTGACCAAAGCCTCAATTGGCCAACTAGACTCCTTCTAGCCCAATTGACCATGAACCCAACTTGACCTAAAAGGTCAAATCAATTTGAAACTTAACCAAATAAAAATTGATTGAAACCAAAGCTTGCAAAATATTTCAAATGACCAACCAAGCCTAAATCAATCCCCAAAACTAGGTCAAATGGGTCAAATTGTTCAACTTGACCCATTTGACCTAAATGAACTCAAATAAACTAAAACCAAATATAAACCAAATTGAACCAAACCTCCAAATGGTCATATGAACTTGACCTTCAATGTTTTGACCAATTTGACCAATTGTCCAACTTGACCAAAGTTGACCCATTTTGACCTAAATGGGTTAACAGCCAAATCATATCAAATAAACTCCAAATTCATTGAAAATTCAACCCATTTTTCAATTATTCCACATATGTCAAAATCAAAGTCAAAGCTAAATGACCATTTTACCCCTAGGTCAAAGGGCAACCTATGGTCAAATCCACTTAGAATTTGGTCAATTCCTTTTCATGGCCACTTGGCATCATCCTAGTGGACCATTTGGACACCAAAGGAGGTGGTGAAAATGACCCAATGGGTTCGGGTCAACAAAATCCAACCTAGGCCAAACCCACCACTCCACTAAAATTCTCCACATGGATCACCTCCTCCACTCATTTTAACCCATGTGCACCTCCACACTCCACTCCTTGTCAAGAACCACATGGAGCTCATAACAACCAAAACAACCTATTGTCGAACAATTTGATCAAAATGGCAAGAAGGCTCTGACCATCCAATCCAAGTAGGAGGGAGATATACTCCCCATCATTCCAATTTAATTCAACTCTATTGCATTCGATTGAGCTCAGAGGATCAAAAGCAAGCACCCACAAGCTTCCCAGGCATTCTAAGCTCATTCCATTTATTTCCTCTTGATTTTCCTTAAGCCAAAAATAGGGGAGGCAGGAGAAATTTCCAACTCACTCATCACTCCTCCAAAATCTAATTACTTTTGCAAGAACCATCAGGGAGGAAAGTTGAGTTCATCCAAAACTTCTCCTAAGTCTCCAAGCCACAGGAAGCCTCACCTAGACCAAATCCGTAAGCCATTGAATCAAGCTTTGGTCAATTAAAATATCCACTATAAATTGAACCTTCAAACCTTCAACATGGCTTCGTCTCCACTAGACAAAGCTACATCAACATTTGAAAGCGCTTGTGATATCCTCCTGTAAAATATAAATCAAAATTGAGCTTAGGTTGAAAATTCTTTGGTTATTTGTGAAGGGAATTGTAATCCTATTGAAATTCCACCGTTAGATCTTCTTCTCTATGCTTCTTGATGGTGTGGGTTGAATCCTAGCCTAATATGAGCTCAAGTGAGCTCGGATCAAGCCATGGAGGATGGACGGTCTCCGTCTCCTGCACGCAAAGGCAGGGATGAATCATGGACCGTCCATTCTGCATATTTTGGATGGACGGTCCTGATTAATCCACATAGATCCGTTGATTATTTCCTTTAGAGCCATGAGTTTTATCATGACTGTCCGATCCTTGATCGGACGGCCAAGGAGAAAACGCATAGCGCTGCCGGGTGACGCGGCATGTGATTTGACAACTTAAATAATGAATCCCATCGCACCACATGGAAAGTGCATGCCATGTCAGCGGTCCACGTGTCGCCGATGGGATTAGTTAATTAATTAGGGCTATTTAATTATCCCTTAATCACTAAAACTTCATAAATCCATATTTAAATATAGAAAAATAAAAAAATATAAATAAGGGGCTCATTTTAAAGATAATTCAGTGACGAATAATATAAAATTATTTCTAATTGATTTTGAATAGTGAATTTTCTTTTAATCAGGGTTTAAGTAAAAACTTAATAACCTTAATTATTTCCTAATTATTTTATTAATTAATTCCAAACTTCTCAGGCATGTTTACTGGGATGACTTTTGTGTCCCCTAATTTTCTTGGAATTTATTAATGAGTTAATTAGAGAAATCAATTAATGAATCCCTAATCAATCTCTTAATGTAATTAAGAGTAATTAAGCATGTGAATAGTGGTTTAATCACTTAATTAAGATAATTAAACATTATTTAAGTGAAGAGGAGGTTTATGAAAGGGGTTTGGGGTATTTTCCCTAAGTTATTCCTTAAATCCCTTTTCTTCCTTAATATAAACCTAATTAAAGATTAATCCACTAATGATCTACTCAATTAGCTTAATCAAAATTTCAAAATCAATCTGAACTTAATCAATCTCTTTCTGGGTAGATCCTTAGGTGTTCAAAAGCCTAAGGTAAATTTAAGGAAACAATTTCCAACTCACATGTGTGGGAAGGTCATGAAAGTACTTAATTAAACCCTTTAGCTTAATTAATCAATAATTATGAGCCAATTGTATTAGGCCCCTTTCTTTCCTAGGTGCATTGCTGATTTAAATTCCATATGATTGCATATCATATGTTGGCTCATAATTGTTAGGTTAATTATATTAAAATGATGTAGGTAAGGGGTAATTAATAGACTTAACTTACACCTTAACTAAATAAAATATAAAAATTAATCTAATAGTTGTAAAATCAAACTAAATCAATTCACATATGGGAAAATAGGTTAGGACCATCAAACTCTTTTCACACTTCCTAAATCAAATTCAAAACAAAAATAAAAATCTCTTTAAGAAATTTTGATTCTCTTTAAATGATCTTATTTCATAAGATTGTCTTTAGGAATTAATTAGGATGAATGAAGTCACATGCTTACATCACTTTATTTCTTTCCAAGCATGTTAAATGTTGTGTATCATATGAAAATCATGCATTCATATCTTTTGAAAAATAAAAATAAATGAAATATTTCCTTTATATCAAATTGCATATTTTGGCTAAAGTAAAAATATGAGTGGCTATTATCACTATTAAATCAAAAATTATTTTCAAAACTTATAAATTAAATATTACAAATGAAGGTATGCTACTTATAAATACTTATAAGCTTGCATATGATTATAACATAAAATGTGTTATGTGATTTTCTTCTCTTTTCTTAACATGGGTTTGTATAGGATTTGCAAAGTTTATAGATCATTTGAAAAGAACATAATACTTGCTTAAATCCATTCCTATGCACTCTCATGTCATGAATTAATAAGGATCCTCACATTACACATATAAATTAAACAACCAAAATCAAACAAACAAACAAAATTTTTTTGCATGATTCTTCATCAATTTATTTTCTTTTTGTACATGCACATGTATTTAAGAAAAGTGATATATTAGTCTGGACATCTCGAGTTGTGAGGCTTTAAGTAGCCCTAAGAAGGTCTTGTACCTTATACCCTTGGGGTAGAAAATAATGTGTCGTACTCACTTATGTCTTTCATACATGTAAATGTGCATTTGACTAATGGATAAAAGAATCCCTATTTCTACTTAATAAAATCATGCATTCATGGAATATCCAAATTTTCCTAAACAACATCTCTTTGCATTCATCTTTAAGGTGTGCTAAGATTTTTTATTTACATGTATATCTATGCTTAGGATCATTTCATATGCATGGTAAAAATGTTGGAAAGAAATAAAAGGTTGCATGTTTTTTGATAGTAATTCACCTTAATTAATCTTAAAATACCTTTCTAATTGGATAGGTTTATTTAGAGAAAATCTAAGATTATGATTAATTAAAATACATAATAAAATATTCACTAAAGAAAAATCACCAATGAATCTACCTTAAAAATTACTTAAGATAGGGAGGAAAGAGAGGTTCTCATCTCTTTTCCTCTCTTTACAACACTTAGTAATTAAATATAAGTTCATTCAAACCAAATCAAATCATCAAATAAAATTTACAAATCAACTTAAATTACTTAAATGAAACCACCCTCTAAGTTGAATCCTTCACACTTAGAAAACTCTAACCTTAAAGCCTAACTAAGACATGCCACACAAGCCTTAAATGGCACACACATTAAGCTAAGTCACCATTTCTAGCTATATATTAGGGCGATGCATGGTTTGATGTAATGTTTTAGTCTAGATGTTAGGGTGTATATGCATAGACTGGATGAAAGGATGATCTTAGTCTAATCATTGTCTTCTGCAGGGGATAGTGCTTAAGGGGCGCTGTAATAAAAATATAAATACTTTTGTTGTGCAGGTTGCTCATACCTCTAAGCATAATCCAAAATAGGTCAGGTGGACTTGGTTACCCAAGTGTGGGGTGCAAAGTCCACTTTATTCATATATATGCTTGGGATTGTGTGGTATGTTTAGCTAATCTCTATTTTGAAGTTTAGTTAGATTTACTTTCCCTTTTTCATTTAATTTTGCAATTAAGATTTGAAATGAATGTTATGGGGGATTGGGATGGATATTGGTCATAAGACTATGTCTTCTGCACTATGTGAAACCTTTGTAGCAACCACATTCCAACAAACCAAAAGAAGGAAAGAAAAGAAAGAAAGAAAGAAAGAAATTAAGAAATGAAGAATGAAGAATGAAGACCTCTCATAACATGAATTTTTTCTAAATTGTAATTAATTCATTTGTAATCTGGGTTTTATAAGGGTAGAGCTCGGTTACCCACATTTTTTTTTTTTTTTAGGTTTGTCCGGTGGAGCACGACAAAGGCCTTTTATTCTTTTGCACTAGCTTTATAAAATTATTTGATGTTTATTTATCTTGTGCATTAAGACAACATATTTTTCCTAGTTTCTTCCTTGCTTTGATGAATGGCTTGGATGCAATTAGTCTCTTAGGAAAAAATAAATTTTCTATCCAATTAATCAACTCAAAATTAAAAATTAACAACTCATAACCTCGCCTAAAGCCTAGGTTATAAATCAAGATAAATTATTTAGCAACCCCTTAGCTGGATGTTGTATGTCTCACATCATGTATAAAAATCATCTTGCTTCACTCTTGCTTATGGAGTGCTTCCACCTTTGTTAGAGAACTTGGCTTGACCTTTGAGAGCCATGGTGAAAACACACCTCCTTCTTACTGATTTTGGCCCATAACCAATTTATCATGCATCAGGCATATGAATCCCATAACCGTGTCAAATAAATTGTCCAAAAATGAAAAATAAAACATAACAAAAATTTGCATTAAATTTAAGTCATTATTCATGCCCTACATGATTTAGTCTCTTAAGGAGTGTGTTTAAGGACTTAGTCTCTTTCTAAATAAACAACAACCTAGATATCTTGCAAAAGCATATGACTTACCTACATGTATTTAAAATCATAGGAGGAGTTAGTTGGAAGCCACCCAGTTATAAAGCGTGGGTGGTTTATCCTCTCTTATGGAGATAAATCATATACCCATTTTACCTTAGATTTAGGTTTTGTCTTAGCCACCTCCCTAGATTTAGGTTTAGAGGTTGCTACTTCCCTTTGTGGGATACAAGCATAAATCCTCATCTTAGGCATTTCCATGATCTTGTGTTATGGAATTGTAAGATTTCTAATAAAATTTCAACTCAAACAATTAACTCTCTTCAAATTTCAAAAATATAAAGCCCAACCATAGGATAGTTTGGGATGCTTACTAGGCTTCCTAGTATCATAAGCATCTCCCACTTATCTCCTTTTGGTTTTGATAATAACTCCCTCCTCTTGATCAATCCCACTTGATCTTCCAAAAATAAACCAATTGATTGATAGTTTATCTTTGAAATCTTTGGAGACAATGATCATTTACCTTAATCGAGAGTATTCTTAAGGAATTTCATTCCTTAAGATGTAATTAACTATTGGAGTTTGTCTCCATAGGAAACTTAACGAACCCGATTTAAAATAAATCTTGCTTTACTTTTTCATGTAAAGTAGGGGAAGAATCTTTAGTACATCCGAAGACCCATTGTCCTTAGGAGTCCTTATTAGGTGATTAGGTCCATTGAAGGATGGTGACTTCTGTCTCTCAAGATAGTACATCATTCCTCAATGTCATAATCACCCTAATGAGAACATCTGTGGATCTACATGGTGTCCAAACAAGACATGTTATTTTTCTTATCTTTTATTTTTCAAAAGATAGATGAAGATAAAAAATATTTCACCACAACCATGCAACGCCCTAACATAAAACTCAAAATGATGAGTTAATTTTAATGTGTGTGTATTAAAGCTTGTGTGGTATGTCCTAACTAAGCATTAATGTTATGATTTTCTAAATATGAAAGGATTTAATTGTATGAGCTTGATTTCACTTTAAGTGGTTTAATTAATTTGAGAATTTTACTTAGTATTTTATTTTATTTCATTTGACTTACACTTAGCAACTAAGTGTTATAAAGAGAAGAAAAAGAGAGGATCACTCTCTTTCATCCCTAGCTTAAATCATTTCTAAAGTATATTAATTAGCTTAGTTCTCTTTAGTGAATGACTTATTATATATTTTAAATTAATCCTAAGTTTAGGTTTACTTTAAATAATCATATTCAATATGAATGACATATTAAAATTAATTTGATTGAATTACTATCACATGACATATGTTCAACCATTCCTTTCCATTATATGTAACATGCATATGATTAAATCCTAAGTTTACTTCACATACAATATGTTTTAGCACACTTGAATGGTGGATATGAGTATGTACATTTAGAGTTTATATTTTTCATTTGATTGAATTATCTTATCATTTTAATTTAAAGCTCTATCTAAATTCTTATATAAAAAATACATAAGGATGAAATTAAATATGCGTGTCATTGTTAACTAAGAAAGTGAGGTAATCAAATGACCTCATTGGGGCTAACTAAAAAGCATTCCGTGGATGTCCGCACTATATACCATTACATTCAACCATCCAAATTTGCATACATAAATAATAAGAAAGAGAACTTTAAATCACATGATCAATTAATTCAATCACTTGAGCAATTCAAATGCATGTATTTTTTGGTAAAAGAAAAGGAGTTCTAATTCCATAATTAAATAGACACACATTCATAAGTGATATAAGCTAGCATATCATTGTTAACCAGGGAAGTGAATGAAATGACCTCCTTGGGGATACTCAAAGCTTATTCAGATGTCCATACTAAATATTTGCTTTTCTCAAATACATATGGATGTATACATAAATAATGAAAAGAGAACCATGCAAAGGTATTATTTTTACTTGATTGAAACATTTATGCATATGGCTTAAAGCTCTTATCCAAATTATAATGTAGAAATACATGTAAATAAAATCAAATAAGTATTTGTCGTTAACGAAGTAAGGTAATCAAATGACCTCCTTGAGGCTAACTAAAGCCTTATTCTTGGGATGTCCGACTATATACCTATTAACATTCAAATGCATGTAAAGCTACACATGAATTAAAGAAAATAAAGCTTCAATCCATACACTTAAGGAATAATCGATACATTTCCTATATATTTATAACTAGCATTTATAGCATATGCAATCATTCATTTATAAGCTTTGGAAAAAGTGGATTTAATAGTGATAATAGCCACATATATCAAATTAAATCAACACATGCAAGCTTGACATTAAGGAAACCATTTAATTTAATTAATTTCCGATGAATGCATGAATTAGATGACATACAACATTTAATATTATTGGAGAGGAATAAATAAACATAAGCATATGATTTCATTCAACTAAATTAATTCTTAAAGACAATCATATCAAATAAAATTATTTAAAGCAAACTAAAGCTTTTGATATTATTTTTAATTTGATATTTAACTTTATTTAAGGAAGAGAGGAAAAGGTTTGCTAATCCAAATCCCATCCCATGTTTGTAGGTTAATTTGAATAATGGGAAGGTAATTAGGTTGATTTTATGGATTAAGTTAAGATATGAATTAAATCAATTAATTAACCCTTATCTATGTTACTTTACTATAATTATCTAAATAATTTGAGCCATTGTAATATGTAAATGAATTGAAAAGTAAATAATTTAATTAACTTGATTGCTTCTCAAATTACACAGGTCAATCATGAGTTCCTCATGCCATGAGTTAGGAATGCTTAGAGGTTGTTAAGGCTTGTTATTGGTTATTCCTTGATTTTCTCTTGGGAGGGAGGTGAGTTAATCATCTCTCTTTTTTCATTGGCCTAGCCCACTTAAAATTAAGTTAGACCCAAAAATGGGTTCTTGATGGTTAATGATTGTGAACTTTACTAATGTTGGTGAAATTACATGGGAGGCATATCCAAATCTTTGGTTTGAGCTGAATTTGGGATGACCTAGATGGGTTTATATCCCATTAAGGTCTCATGGGTTGGTTTCATGGGTTTTGGCTTAATTTGGGTCATATTGGGTTAGATTTATTAATTGGTCAAATTGGATCAAATCAAGGATTAGGTTAGGTTCAAATAAAAATATGAAATATTTTTGTTCAAGTGGTTTCAATTAATTTGGCTAGTTTGGCTCATTTGAATTCATATAGGTCAAATGGATTAAGTTAAATTTGACCAAATTGGCCAAATTAATTGGGTTGGGTGTTGGTTCAAGTTCAATTGGTTAATTGAAAATGATGTAGGCTTTGGTTTGAATTAATTTGGATTTAATTTGGATTTAATTTGGATTTTGTCCTATTAGACCCTTTAGGTCAATTTGGGCTAAGTGGGTCAATTGCACTAGGTTGGGTTCAATTGATCAAATTGAAGCTTTAGTTCAACAATAAATTTGAAATGAACTTGAGCCATTGGTAGCAATCAATTTGGGTTAGATCATGATTTGACCCATTTTGGCCTTTAGGCTAATTTGGGTCAACTTTGCTCAAATGTGGGTTTTGTTTTATTTAATTAATGGTCAAGTCATGTTGAATCATTGATTATGAGTTGGTGTAAAATTAATGGTTTGAATCAATTTGATGTAGGATGAGTTTTGGATAGTTTGGATTTCATATGGCTCAAGTTGACTTGGTCAAATGACTAAATTAACTTTGTTTGACCCAATTTAAAGCAATTGATCATCCTAGGTGATCAATGATTATGGTATGAGGTTTGGATGAGCTGGTTCAATCCAATTTGGGTTGGATTAGAACTTAGTTCATAGGATTCTTTAGGCCACTTTAGGTCAAGTGGGCCTAAATGGTTCAATTGGCTTGATTTCATTTTGATTAAGGTTTAGTTGGATTTATATATGAGTTTAATATTGAAATATAAATCCAACTGCAATTAATTTGGGCTATGATAGTTTTTGGTTCATTTGAAAATTTCAAGTCAAAGGGCTAAGTTTGGTTTGACTTGGGTTGATTTCAATTTGGCTTGATAATTAAGTTTCATTTATATTTGGATATGTGATTGAAGAAATGATTGATTCAAGAGAAAATCCATTGATTTTCTTGATATGTGGGTTTTGGCCAAGTTCAAGAATTAGCTTAAAGGGTTTGAATTGGGTTTTGATTTGATTTTGATTTGGTTTTAGCTATTTGAATTTATATTTTATTTATTTTTGTGAATATAAATGAAGATATAAAATGTCTTATGAGAAAATCACTTGAGTTTGGAGATTTGAAAACAAATTTGACTAAGCTCATGGAGGTAGGTCCATATGGGCTAGCTTGAGATTTGATTGATTTAGACTTAGTTTAATTTGGTTTTGGGTATTGAGTTTATATTTCATTTATATTCAATATAAATGAAGATATGATTGATTTATGAGGAGATCAATCAAGTTTGGATTGAATTGGGTGGAGATTTGGCTAAGTCCAAGGAATTCAATCATAAGGCTTAAAGAGGATTTGGGAGTTTAAATTTGATTTTGGGTTTCAATCATTTGGAATGAGTTTTACTTGGATAAAGGATTGAGGATTGAATTGATCAATTGAATTTAGATCTATTTGAATTTGGATGGGGTTAAGCCTAGAGATAAAATTATACATGGGTGGTTTTGATTTTGGATTTGATTATGGGTTTCAATCATTTGGTTTAGGATTTGGATTATGATTTGGTATTTTAATTGAATTTGAGGTTTGGTTTGAGAAGGAAAACATAGGTTGGGTTTAGGCCACAGGATGGGCAAGTCTTCTTAAATCCCTAAGGCATAACCTACCCCTATGGCTAACCCTTCTAAGTCTCTAGGCTTAGGTTAAGTGTTCACCTAGTCATTAGAAGTGTCTTATGACTAAGGAGTTCTTAGTGTCTATAAGATTCCTAGATCTATGATGAGGAGGTTAAGGACTCACTCCAAAAGTAAGGTCACAATCATATGAACACTTATAATTAATGATATTCCAAAGGGATGTAAGGCTAATCTATCTATCTATTCTCCATGCAAACAACCATATAATTTTGGCATTCCAAAGGGAAGTAAGGCCAATCGATCTAAATGTTCTCCATGCAAACCCTGCTAGCATTCTAAAGGTTAAAAAAAACTCCATTTTTCTTCTTCTTTCTTTTCATTTAATGTTCCATTCGCTCTCCTAGGTTTCTCTGATTCAGGGAACAATGTTTTTGAATAATCTAAACTTCTATTCTCTTTCAAAACTCTATCTGCTTGCAGCAGATCTTCTTCCAGTCATCATTCTCTGTTAGCCAAATCAAGTGGATCAAGATTACTCTTGCCATAGGGAAGTCCAGAACTTCTTTGCATTTTCTGTTACATGGAAGAAGACTTGGAAAATGGTGTTACTGAGAAGGTATGTTTTTTTAGTTGGACATATGTGGAGATTTGAAAGATCATACATATGGTTAAAAACTTAAATTGAGGTATAATGTCTTTTATGCCATGGGAGAAAGAAAGAGTCAATTCTCATGTTCTTATGAAGCTGTGATAAAGTTTTTTTTTTCTATTTTTTTTTTTATAATTTGTTAGCAGTCTCTTACTAGAACATGAGTCTTGAGAAATTAAATGATGGGAATAAAAAGCTACTTTAAAACAATGTGGATCTTAATCAAATTAAACATTTTGAGTGTCTTTTAATATTGTAATATTGTATTTTTATAGTTCTTGTAGTGTTTGGTTGAATTTTTTATTTTATTTTGCATGTTATTTATCATTATCTTGAACACCTTTGAAATCCAACATTAGAACGAGCTTCTGGCATTTGGTATATATAATTTCAAATTTTCTTGTCCACTCGACTCTGTGACATTCTGATGAACTCTATGAAATTTTTGAATTTATTATTTTCACCACCCTTTTATGATTTTCTAGACGAAACTTGTTTACTACTATAATCTTCTATGGCAAAATTTGAATCTTATGTTTCTGTAGATATACAAGTTAACTAGTAGATATGCTAGTTAACGTAGAGAAGTTAAGTTGAATTATTAGATTTAGGATTTTATCATGCTTTTGATCGATGAATTTCATGGTAAATTGTAAACATTGTTATATAGTCTTCTAGCACTATGATTTGCACACATAAGATTGACTCTAATATGTTAGGTAACTGATAGAGCAAATACTCAGTTGAGTTATAATTGAGAGTTGCTTTTAAAGTATTTTTTGTTTAACAACTTCCTACTAGCATAATTTGTATACATATATTTAAATGATTTTAAAAACTAAAGACTTGAGTTTGTGTAGCATAATTGAGAGATATAGGATTATTTGCGTAATCAAACTTGAATGGATGAGCAATAGATTAAAATGAGAAAATTTAAGAAATTAGCATTATAGTTTTGTTGTTGATATCGTTGAAATGGATTTGGTAATAACTAATAGATTGTGCATTATTGTGAATGTAGTTATTAAAAGAAGTTTGACATTTCTAGTTGTTTGGATTTTCTTTTTTCAAAGATAAATAATATTTTACTTCATTTTTAATTTAAACTCTTAGATTAATAAGAAAGTTGATATTCGAAATGATCTTGATGTAGATTAGTATGTTAGGTTGTTGGTTTTATTAACATACAATTAATGTGAGTTCAGTTATATTTGATGGTTTTGATTTTACTGATGGTGTCATACGAGGAAAATTATTTGATATTTTATAGAAGATTTTTAGAAGTTTTTGACAGTAGAGATAGATGTGATTGACTATGGATATTATACATGTTCCAGCCTCAATAATTGATTAAAAATGATTTAAATAAAAGAACATTATATTGTATTGGAAGATTTTTTAATGATTGGTAGTTCAATTTGTGGAGATATCATAGATTGTCATACAATTGGACAATGTTAGATATTGTAGTATACTTAATTATAGTTATAAATTTACTCTATGATGGAATGAGAAATGGAGATCAATTTCATGATCATTTGTTAATTTATAATTGGACCATAAGATTGGGTTAAATATTGTATCTTGAATTGATTGATGAAACATATGTTCTATAATTATGATATTTAGAGTTGTGTTGAGATAATTTGAATTTGTTGGGTTAGAAGTATCAAGTTTTATAAAAAATTTGATGTAAGAATTATAGGCATTGAGATAATATAATTCTAAAAATTTGCTAGTAAGTAATGATATTATGGTAAATTATTAAATTGTGAGATTGATTATAGTTAGGGTATAGAGAATGTGATATTGGCATTATGATTGAAAGATCATTATCGATACAATGTATAAATGAAATTAATGTGGATTAATAATAAGAAAATAATGAATAAATTTAGAAACACCAATTTGTTTTAGAAATATTAAGGTGATATTTTTTTACAATAGATAGACCATATAATCGATTATCGTAATAATTTAGTGCACTTATTTAATCACTTAACTAACACCTCAAATGAACTGTATGTCTATATGCGTGCATCAAATTTATTGAGAATCTAATTGTAAACAAATACATATTTTATTCTAAAACAAAATTAGTTTGAGTGTTATATTTATGCTTGGTTGAGGGATAACTTATGAGATTTCATGTTCATTAAATTGTCGACCATCGTGTTGTATCTTGTGATATGTGATGAATATTTTATCTATGTGTCATCTTCCTTTATTTCAAGATTTGTTATTTTTCCATTTTATTTCATATTTTATTATATTGTAATCTTAGTTCATATAATCTGCCTATGTTTAAATTATTTTGTATAAAGCATAGAAAGGACTATATATATATATATATATATATATATATATATATATATATATATATATATATATATATATATATATATATATATATATATATATATATATATATATATATATATATATATATATATATATATATATATATATATATATATATATATATATATATATATATATGTCTTGTAATGTACTTCTATCCTTTTTTTGGGTTATGAATATTATATTTTATGTCTTATCATTTTGCTACCTTACTCTTTAATATTTTATTTCTTTCATGTTGCTTCTTGTAGGAACATCATAGTTGATTAATGATTTGAGGCTTTATAAACTTTTATCGATAATATTATATTTTATGAATTTTCTTGTGATTCTACATGTTATCAAATTATACTATTTGGTGTAGAAATGAATTTTTATGTCAAAAAATGATTATGCTCTTTATTTTAGTTTAATTAGGTGTTGGGTGTGGATGTGGTAGTTTTTGGTCATTTCAAATTTTTTTGGAAATATTTATAATAATTATCATATATTATATTTATTATGTGTATTCTTGAGTTTTTTAGCTCATAAGTATTCCTAGATCTTTGATAATGTGTACAATGATTCATATATATTTTGTATCAATTTATTTATGTAGATTAAGCAATGTATATTTTATTTTGTCCTTTGGGTTTTGAACAACATTGCATTTTGTCATGCTTGAATTTGGTTGTTGGATTATTTTGTAATAATCTCCAAATCAATGAATGGAGAAATGTCATGAGATGATCAAACATTTGGATGTCAATGAATGTTGTGATAATGTTAATTATGATTATACATGTATTATAAGGAGGTGAGTCAAATTAGGATTAATTCTTATATTTTTTTTATCAATTCATATTTTGGTCATAATATAATTGGTGTTATATGGTGTTGGATTATTTTGTAATGTTATCCAAATCAATGAAAAGAGAAATATCGTGAGATGATCAATCATTTTGATGTTAATGATGTTGTGGTAAAGTTAATTATCTTTATAAATGTATCAATATTGGTGAGTCAAATTCGGATTATTTTTTATAATTTTTGTTATTTCAATCTTGAGTCATAATAATTGGGTGCAATATTATATTTTGGATTGAGCAAAGAAATATATTCTTTTGGAATTTTTGGAGATATTTATAATAATAATTATATATATTATGTCTTATGTATTTCTAGGATTTTGGCTCAAGTAATTTTAGAGTCTTAATAATGCTTGATGCTTTGTATGTATTACTTGATATATTTAAGTGATTTTTTTATATTGAGTTCGTGCGAGTATTATAAGTATTACTTGGCTTATGAATTAATTCTGATTTTTGTATTTATTAAATTGTTGGATCTGTAGTGTTCCAAGGTCTATTATTTATTTTTGCTTTTTCCATTTGATTTCATGTTCTACTCTGTACTAATTGTTGTTCATATTTTTGGTATTATCATGTTATATCATTGTACTTGTATGAAGTGCAACTAAAATTGTCATACTATACATTTGTTTCATGTGTGTTGAGTATAATACATTTATTCTTCTTTATTGTGAACAATATATTATATGTCATACTATTCTTTTTTCTTGATTTTAATATTTGACTTCATCAATTTTTTATTATACGAGTTGACATATGATTTGAGGATTTTAAAAATTTCATTTTGTAATATTCTAGTATATGGTATAAGGTTATTTGACACAAATGGTGAATTTCTATGTTGAAAAGCTATTATTGCTCTTTAAGTTCATTTGGTTTATGTTGTGGATGTAAGGTTTGAACATGTCAAATGATTTTTTTTCTTGGAGATATTGATAATGATCAGATATTTGTGGTATCTTATGAGATGAATTATTTGTTAATTTTGTAATTGATTCAAAGAAAGTTTTATGTTTTAAGAAAATATATAGTTGAATAAGAATATTATATATGTATTGAGCCTCAATATCATTTATGTAGCAAATTAATGATAGTTAAACAAAAAATCAAGTGCATTGGACAAATTTTTAATGATTTTTCAATAAATCTATGAATAAATATCATGAGATCGTCATATGCGTGGACATTGTTGAATATCTTAGAAAGTCTAATGTTTGTCATAAATTATCTCTTTGTTTGGATTATATTATTTTTTTGTTTATAAATAGGCCATATGAATTGAGTGCAATGTCGTCTTAGATTGATTAATGAAAATATATATGATTATAATATTCTTAGATGTATTGTGATAATTTGAATGGTTTGGTTATAAAATATTAAGTTTTATAAAAAAAATTTAATGTGAAAAATATAATAATTAAGGGGCTGTTTGGTTGCTTGCATTTAGAGTGTAAAGTAAACTGAATGCAGTTTAAAAACAATGCAGTGTATTTGGATTATTTTAACTTGTTTGGTTGAAATCTCTACAAATACATGAATTTTTTTTTTCTTGTTTGGCAAAATAAATGTAATGTAAAATATTTTTGAGATTATCGGTCGGCGGCGTCGGCACGGTCGACGGCGAAGGGGCCGTGGTGGCGGCGACGGTGGTCGGTGATGGAGGGCGCGGTCGGCGTGGTGGCGAGCGGCGGTAGCGATGGTCGGTGGCTGGCGTGTGAACATTTTACATTGGCCGGTGTATTTATTTCAAATACACCCAAAATGACCATTCTAATGCATTTCAAATACACTACAAATGCATTGAAATTTTACTTTGCACCATACCAAACACTCAAAATTAAATTCCTTGCATTTGATTTACTTTACAGTCTAAATGCAGGCAACCAAATAACCCCTAAGACAATATTTCTCTAGCAAATAATGATATTATAGCAGATTAAATTGTGAGATTGATTCCAATTAGAGACCAATAAGAATGTCTTTTTGACATTACGATTATAATATCATTTTTGATACGATGTGTAAATAAAATTAATATGACGGTTAATGTAACTATCATATAGCATACATATGAAAGCTTACGTTAAAAATATTTAGAATTTTTAATCTTAAATTAGAGATTTCTTATTCAAGCATTTAGTATATTATATTTGGTGATCTAGTGAGTCCTTATAGGTTTAGCCTAGCTTAATAGGATTAGGTGGTGAAACCAAACTCAAATCTAAACAAATGATTGAATCAAACACATTATAATTGAACCTAAATCTAACTTAGACTAAGGTAATTGAGGCGTCAACCTAATTAATCTACATAAGCTCAAAATCACTTAAACTCAAAGAAATTCAAATACAATTAAAATAAATTGAACATAAATCAAATTAAAAAAGCATAAAGTCAATGCATGAATACAAATAAACTTAAAATTAAATTCAAATGAAGATAAAAGATTATTAACCATTTAATAAAGTGTTGATTTATGTGGGTCCCACCAAGTTAAAGATAAACTCATCAAAATTTAATCAAATTAAATTATTCCAAAGACTTAAAATATTAAATGAACTTGTTTAAACATGAATATAAATCTAAAAAAATAAGTTTTTAATTGGGTTAATTGGATCACTTATATAAATAGGCATAAATGGACTCTATTGAACTTAAATTCAAATTAAGTTAAAAGCAACTCAAATGAAATATCCAAAATCATTTAGAAATTATCATTAAACACAATTCAATCAATAATGAGAGTTAATTTGATCAATTTTGTCATTTGACTTAATTGAACCCATGCTAACTCATTAAGCCTAATTTAAGTCAAAGTAGGTTTAAATTTAAAATTAACTTCAAATGAAATAAAATGAATCTAAATCATTCCAAATACTTAAATAAACATAACTAAAGCCTAAATCTAAATCAAATCTTTCAAATGGAATAATCAAACTAAATCAAAGAAAATAAATGATTAAGTGAGCTAACTTAAGGTGTTTGTGTCTAAACTCAATTGAAATGAGTTTGTTTGACTCATGGATTATCTTCAATTTGATTTTTATAATACTTACTAATCTAAATAAATGAATAATAAACATTATTTATACTTAACCTAATCCAAATCAAACTAAACTCAAATGGACAAAATATAAACATTTTAGCTTAAATATATACTAATTTCATTACAATAAACCTTGATTCATTCTAGGATGAGTTTAAAATAGATTGACAGCCAAAATTAAGAGAATTCAATAGTTTCAAATCAATCCAAAAGCAAATGAATATGCTATGGAAGGTGATGTGTAACATGAAGACAAATTCACTCTGATCCAAGAGACTTCCTCTATTTTTCCTCCACTCATCCTGATTTGAATGGACAATCTAACCATCTCTTGGAGCTAGCCTCCAAGGGTGGTAATCACCATGACCAATTCATACTTGAAAACTCTCCATAAGAAAGCTCTACCGATAAGAAGAGAAGATGAGAGACATTCTCTGGCTATTTTAACATAATTCACACATTCCTAAAAAATATAGTTTGAATGCAAATCGATTCATGATCATTTTGCAGTCAAAAGCGTGCATTCCTGCCATTTAGATTGCCAAAAATTTCATAATTCAATGGATGACGCTTAGTTTCTATGGTTGATGGAGGAGACGTAATCTCTTTTGTTCATTGATCCTGTTAAGAACGAATGACCATGATCTAGTCAGATAAATTTATTAAAATCTACATAAGAATTGCTGGTGAAATTGTGACCGTCTAATCGAATGCTTGAAATGAATCCCGTGTGGCTCATTTAATAAAGCGGGATCCATGTGAATCTCACGTGGATGAATCACGCGTCGTTGCGTGTAAAGCATCTCCATGTTAGTATCATCTGGCGTTGACCATTATAAAATGCAAATTTTGATTTTCTGAATTTTAAAAATTATAGAAAACCTTAAAAATTTTTAAAAATCATAAAAATATAAAATATTTAATTAAAAAAATATAAATAAAAGCTCTATGGATTCATCTCAGTGAGAAGAATAATTTATTAAACCAAAAATTCTAAATTTTTATTAGGTTTTTTTGGATTAATTTGAGTTTAATTGAAAATAATCAAATTTAAATTAAACTTATACTATTAATCCATTCAATTTCAAACTTTGGGGAATTGAAATTAAGGCTAAAATACATCTTATATAATTTTATCAAGAATTAAATCTATAAATATGAAAATTTAAATCATGAATTCTTAATTTTATGAAATTAATAATGAATTTGAAAAATTATGAAAAAATATAAAATTAACTCAAAAAAATTATAATGAACTAATGAACCTAAAAAACATTAGAATTTTCTAGATTTAATAAACATTAAAATGACCTAACTAGATAATTAATTTAATTAATTGATTTGAACTTTAAAAATAATAATAAATTAATCAAAATTTCAAAACTTAAATGAACTCTGTGGATTTTTTCATCCGGAGGAAATTTAAGAAAATTAAAACCTCTAAACATTGATAGTTAATTTAGTTTTAATTTATTTTATTAAAATAATTAAATCTTAATTAATCTTAAATTACACATTTGATTAAGATGAAAATTTAGAAAATTTAAATTGACAAGGAACCACTTGCTATAAGTTTTTCAGAATCAAATGATCTTTTTGAATAATAAGTTATAAAATTTTCAATCTCTAGGATAATTTAAATAAATAAAAAATAAAAAATATTGAATTTATGAAATTTTTTGAAACCAATTTGAAATATCTTCATTAACATCAGAATATTTAAAAAAATTTCTGAACTTTCTAAAGTTAAAGAATTTAATTAATCCACTTAAGACTTATGAGATTACTAAGGATATAAGAAATTAACTAAAGTTTGAATTATGAAATGAAATTAATAATATTATGTTAAATAATTATTTAATTGAAAATTAAAATTAATTAACTTATGATTTTTATATTCAAATAACAAATTCAAGAATCCATTTATATAATCGCTCATAAAAAAATACTTTTGAGGATGCTCTCAATCATCTTTAATGATATGTGTATGAGTATATTTTCTCTTGTGGGATATATATTCAATTAGATTTCTCATAATATTAATATTATATTAGGTTATTTAGATTTGTATTTCACTTCTTATGAATACAAGCCTTCAGTTAATTACCTCTCTTACCGTAGTAGAGAGCTCTAAGGTTGGAAATAAATATACCTTTTTGATATATATTGATCTGTGTAATATGACATAAATGATTTGGACGTGGCCTATACCCTATATCTACATGATTTTGTCATCAAACGACACCATATGAAAAATGAATACTACTAGAACCCTCTGACAGGGTGGCTTGACTTCTATATAATTCTACTATATTTCAATTATGGAAATAGCCTATGTGCTCCCTAATGGTTTTACTCTTTGAGCCATGAAATTATAGTATATATTTAACAAGTAAAAACCCTTATGTTAACTAAAGTTGACTTAAAATTTAGCACTTTAGACATATCATCTTAGGTCTGCAAGAACACTTTAGATGACACAACCCATAACTGCTGACAAGGATTCTTTGGTTATGAACTAATTCTCCTGGCTAAGGCTCCATTTGGCTAAGCTTTTTTGGTGCGTTTTGCTTTTGGAAGCGTGTATTTATGATTTTGATATCCGTTTGAATAATGTGCTTTTTGAAATGGCATTTTATAGAAACCTCCGTTTTAGGGTTATTTCAGAACGCATAATGCAAACTCATTTTGCCCGACTGTCCACCGTTTTGGAAAAGAAAATGACGTATGTGCCCTTGTCACTCCGCGACCATGATCCCCTTATCACAACCATTACCCCTTCTTCCTCGTTCCCCTCGCTCTTTCGTCCATCGAAATCCCTCAAAACACGAGTGCACATTGATTATACCAGCATCTCCAGCAAATCCCCAAGCTCTTTTGTCTTCCTATTGCTCTCCCGTGTTCGTTCTACATTTCAACATTACTTTATTTGTGGAAGAATAGAGATGTTGCTAATTTCCTTTACAAGATTCTCATGTAAAAAAGATTTTAGCAAATTTAATATAATATCAGTTCAAGGATGAGCTACACAAGCACGTTGGTAACTATCAATTAATCATGATATCAATTGTCCATACAATTGCTCTGTCCACTAATACACGAGGCAAATCACGACCAAATTATGTGACCAGTCTTCCAATTTTGATCATGCTCTCAATAGATGCCAACTCCTGAAGCATTGCGGCTAGTGATTTTCTTAACAAGCCCCACTGCATATAGAATAAGTAAAATTAGGATCACCTATTGCACGATCTGAGCATAAGTTGGACTGTAATTTGCATTCTAGTTAATCATCGGGTAACTTTGTTTTGACTGATTTTCTTTAAGAGAGCTCCAAGTAAACCTTTCATGTTCAAGTTCAATTTTGTTTTCTTCAATGATTGTTACACATGCAGTCATTCTAAAATTGTTTCTCAGATTTCTTCATCGTTATGTTATTCAAAATAGTTGGAAAAATTTTTACCAAATTTTCAGTAGCACCACAACAGCAAATAACATCACTTACATATTCACATACTTAGACATTTTTGTTTCCTTTTTTCCTTTCAGTATTAACGCTAATTTCAAGTGAAAGAACATGATGAAATCCAAAAGAAAAGAAACTCTAAGAAAGTTGTCTAATAAACTCACATGGGTTTAGTTTATTTGATGTAATATTTTGAAGGTTTAGTTTATTTGAAAAAAATAATCTTACCCTAGAAACAAGGCTGTAAATAATTATGTCATTATTGTAAATTCAACATGCTTACATTTGAATATTTGGAGCACAGTGGACTTCATGTCAATTTGGTGTTATGCAATTTAACATTTAGTGTAGCATAATAGATGTTGACCTCATGAAACCTCAAATTATTAATTGTAGGTATTATTTGAAAGACTTTGAGTCTTGTAGGTGGATCGAGAGCTAACGTTGGGAATAATTTTTTTCCTTAATTTTTATTGTTTTATTTTTATTAGTTGGAGGGTTTTTTTTTAACCAAGCAAAAGTATCAATTTGACAATTAGTGTAAGAGAAGTATTCTCTATGTGGATTATGTAATATTCAGTCATACTAGTAGAGTTTGAAATATAGTTGATTCTAATTAATATTAGAAAAATCATCACAATTAATTTGCGTTTAGTTCATTTTTTTGCTTAATTAAATGGTTAGTCAAAATTTTTTTTTGGTATTTTCGTTACTTTTCTTTTTTAGGCTTGTTTGTAAATTAATATTTGCATAAGCTGGTACATATATGAATTATTTATTCAAGCTTCTTATTGCAGCCCAATTTATAAGAGATTTTAAGAGGTTTAATATGTTTATAAAATTACAATTTACCAATTTCATAATAAAAATATTGCATTACAATGATTGCTATTATTTAAAGTTTGTTTAAATAGTTTGTAATTATGAAATCTTAATTTATAGAAATTTCCAAATAATTATGATATTTAATACACTTTCTACAAAATAATTAAATATTATGATATTTATATGTAAGTCTTGACATAAATAAATTTAAAATTTGAATTAATACTTTTAAAAATATGTTAATAAAATATATCATATTGTACCTAGATCATATTTCATAAATTTATGATAAGAAATTTGTTATTTGAAGATAATAGTATTGTTTGTAATTAATATATATTTATGTTTATTTTGGTAAATTTTGTTTAAACAATAACATGTTTGTTAGATATACTAAACTTTATTCTACAATTACAACATATATATATATATATATATATATATATATATATATATATATATATATATATATATATATATATATATATATATATATATATAGTAAACGAAAAAATAAATATGCTAGAAGACATTGGGGTTCATATATTAATTTAAAAAAAAATTGAAGAAAAAAAAATTAATTTGAGATTGATTAAAAATTATTACGATGCATATATTTTTGAATAGCCTAAACATCTCAAATTCCTAATTGCCGCATTTTTAGGAATATTTCTCATAAAGAGATGAAGGGCATTTTTGTCATTTCTTACTACAATATGAATCTAGTTCAATCTAGATTTTAAAAAATTATTTTTATTCAAACAGGTAATCTCAACTTTTCAGCCAACATATAAGAAACCATATTGAACCACAGCTTTTCAGTAAGTACTTTTTAAATGAGATTTTTAAGAATCTCAAAAGCTTAGCCAAACAAAGCCTAAGTAGACTAGCGATCATGACAGCTTGTGATGACAAAACTATGAGATATTGACTGGATGGCTTGGCTTGTATATAGCTTCATTATATTTCGGTCACAAAAATAGTTCATATGTTCCCTAATGATTTTAATCTTTGAGCCATGAATTATGAAATATATTTAATCCAAAAAACTCTTATGTTAGCTAAAGATGACTTAAAATTTAACATTTTAAATAAATATCATCCTATGTCTAAAAAATACCTTGAGCGATGCAACTCCATGACAAGAATTCTTCAGAACTAATTCCCTTGGCTAATTAGACTATGGATCACGGATCAGATGACACCATGGGATCTTACTAATGTCATCATCATCATCATCCCCTATATACACTTTAAGTTAAATGACAATAATTTATGTCATATTACGCACACCACTAGACACTAATATATATCAAAGAGGTATATTTATTTTCAACCTTATTCAAGACTGCTCTCTACTACGGTAAGAGGGGTAATTAACTATGAAGGCTTGCATTCATAGGAAGTGAAATCTAGATCTAAATAAACCGCATTAATATTTATGAAATCTAGTTGAATATATATATATATATATATATATATATATATATATATATATATATATATATATATATATATCATCTTTGATGAGATGTGTATGGTATATTTTCTCATGTATTTGATTGATATAGCCTAAGAAAATATACTCATCAGATAATAAAGTATTAAATATTAATATTATGGTTATAAAAAAAAGTTAATTAATTAAATTAAATAAATTTATTAATCTTATTAATTATAATTAATTTAATTTTTCTTATATTCTTAGTAATCCCATAAGTCTTAAGTGTGTAATTAATTAAATTCTTTAACTTTAGAAAATTAAATTTTTTTTTAAATATTATGATGTAAATGAAGATGTTTCAAATTGGTTTTACAAAATTTCATAATTTCAATATTTTTTATTTTTATTTTATATAAATTATCCTAGAGATTAAAAATTCTATAACTTCTTATTCAAAAAGATCATTTGACTCTAAAATACTTATAGGAAGTGGGGTTACTTGTCAATTTAAATTTTTAAAATTTTTATCTTAATCAAATGTATAATTTAAGATTAATTAAGGTTTAATTATTTCAATAAAATAAATTAAAATTAAATTAAATATCAATGTTTAGAGGTTTTAATTTTCTTAAATTCTCTCTAGATGATGAATCCATAGAGTTTATTTAAATTTTTGGAGTTTTGATTAATTTAGTATTATTTTTTAAAGTTCAAATCAATTAATTCAATTAATTATCTAATTAGGTCATTTTGATGTTTATTAAATTTTAGAGAATTCTAATGGTATTTTTAGGTTTATTAAAGTTCATTATAATGATTTGAGTTAATTTTATATTTTTTCATAATTTTTTTAATTCATAATTAATTTCATAAAATTAAGAATTTATGATTAAAAATTTCATATCTATAGATTTAATTTACAATAAATCCTTAGAAATTTATATAAGATTTATTTTAACCTTAATTTTAATTCCCTAAAGTTTGAAATTGAATGGATTAATGGTTTAAGTGTTCCCTAAAGTTTGAAATTGAATGAATTAATAGTTTAAGTTTAATTTAGATTTGATTATTTTCAATTAAACTTAAATTAATCCAAAAAAATCTAATAAAAATTGAGGATTTTGGGTTTAATAAATTCTTCTCCTCACTGAGATGAATTCATCGAGTTTTATTTACATTTTTTAGTTAAATATTTTATTTTATTATTTTTAAAATTTTAATGTTTTATAATTTTAAAATTCAAAAAAATCAAAATTTGCATTTTAAAGCGGTTAGCATAGCGTGACACGGCGTGGTGACGCTTTACACCTGATGCGTGATTCATCCATGTGTGATTCACATGGATCCTGCTTTATAAAATAAGCCACACATGATTCGTTTCAAATATTCGATTAGACGGTCACGATTTCACCAAAATTCTTATGTAAATTTTAATCAATTTATCCAACTAGATCTTGGTTATTCGTTCCTAACAGCAGGAATGAACGAAAGATATTACGTCTCATCCATCAATGATAGAAACTAAGCTCCATCCATTGAATTAACGACGATGATCTAAATGGTAGGATTTCATGATTTTGATTGCAAAATGATCATGGATCGATTTGCATTCAATCTATATTGTTTGATCTTATTTTAGGAATATGTGAATTATGTTAAAATAGCTAGAGAAAGTCTCTCATCTTCTCTTCTTATTTGATCGAGCTTTCTTATGGGGAGTTTTCAAGTATGAATTGGCCATGGTGCCACCCTTGGAGAAGCTCCAAGGGGTGGTTAATTGATTGGGGTCAATTCAAATTACTTAGGATGAGTGGAGAAAAAAATGGAGGAAGTGTCTTGGATTAGTGAATTTGTCTTCATGTTCCACATTACCTTCCATAGCATATTCATTTACTTTTGGATTGATTTGAAATCATTGAATTCTCTTAATTTTGGTCAATCTTTTTTAGACTCATCCTAGAATGAGTCAATATGTGTAATGCAATTAGTGTAGGTTTAAGCTCAAATATTCACATTTGGTCCATTTGGATTTAGTTTAATTTGGATTAGGTTAAGCATAAAACAATATTTATTATTCATTCATTTAGATTAGTAAGTAATTACAAATCAAATTTAAGATGATCTATGAGTTAAACAAACTCATTTCAATTGAGTTTAGGCACAAACACTTTAAGTTAGCTCACTTAATCATTTATTTTCTTTGATTTAGTTTGATTTATTCAATTTGATGGATTTGATCTAGGTTTAGGGTTTAGTTATGTTTATTTAAGTATTTAGGATGATTTAGATTAATTTTATTTCATTTGAAGTAAATTTTAAATTTAATTTGATTTAAATTGGGCTTAATGGAAAATCCATAAGTTCCGCATCGATCATCCGATTAAATTATGACCTTAATCCGAAATATCTCTGCGGCGATGTGATGCATACAGTGGGACCCATATCTCCAATTTTGCCTATATTTTGAAGCCCTACCGCGACATTGACGGTTCTACATGAGAACAATTTGCGGCACATCTCCATGGGCGGGACCGCACCAGCACACCAGATCGCATGAGAACTCTTCAGTCAGCGTGCTTGGGTGAGAATAGTTCTATGATGGGTGACCTCTTGGGAAGTCGTCGTGTTGCACCATTTGTTGATGCCGCCCATTATTTTCCTTTTAAGTTTTTTTTACGGTTGACGCTAGAGAACTCCGCGATCGCCATTGACTCCGAAAATGTCGTCCATAGGATGCCTCAGACTACAAAACATGAGCTGCGGGCCCCACGTGACTGATTCGCACATCTCGGGCGGAGGCCGCACATAAATCACCATAACATCGCGCAAGATTGTCTGATTCGCTATTATGACCCCAATCCAGAAAGATCTCCGTGCATCGACATAGATGTGTGCGAGCATCTAGCGAGACCCGTCTCTTCGATTTTAGCTATTTAGAAGCCCTACTGCGGCATGGATGGGTTCCACAAGAGAACAATTTGTAGCACATCTCCGGTAGACCGCAAACCAAATCCTGAAAATTCTTGATTAAGCGTGCTTGGCGAGTAGTACTATGATGGCCGACCTCCTGAGAAGTCGTCGTGTTGCACTATCTATTGATGCCACCTATTTTATTTTATTTTTAAGTTTATTTATTTTACCGCTGACGTCGGAGAACTCGACGATCTCCATCGACTCCGAAAATATCGTCTATGGGATGCCTCAGATTGCAAAACCGCGAGCGGGCCAGCGATCCGTGCATCTCGGTGGAGGCCAAACAAAATCACCATAACCGTGCGATCATCGATTCGCCATTGTGACCCCAATCGGAAAAAAAGATCTCGTGGGCGCCGACGCCTTGCGCTGGACCCGTATCTCCTATTTTGGCTATTTCGAAGTCCTACCGCGGCATGTACGAGTTTCACATGTGAATAATTTGCTGCACATCTCTAGCGGTAGCGGCCTGCATCGCATGAGAACTCTTGATCAAGCATGCTTGGGCGAGAAGTTATATGGTGGGTGACCTCTTGGGAAGTCGTCGTGTTGCACCATCTATTGATGCCGCCCATTTTATTTTCCTTTTAAGTTTTTTGTATTTTACCACTAACGTCAGAGAACTCGACGATCTCCATCGACTTTGAAAACGTCATTCATGGGATGCATCGGAATGCAAAACATGAGCTGCAGGCCCCATGCAGCTAATTCACGCGTCTCGGGTGGAGGCCACATGAAAATTGTCATAACTTCATGCACGATCGTCCGATTCACCATTATGATCCAAATCCAAAAAGATCTCCTTGGGGCTCACGACGCGCAGATGTGCCACAGATGCATCTGGCGGGATGCATATCTACGATTTCAGCTATTTTGAAGCCCTACTAGGGCACAGACGGGCTCCGCATGAGAATAATTTATGGCACATCTCTAGCGGGAGCGACCGCACTAGCACACGAGATCCCATGAGAACTCTTCAGTTAAACGTGCTTGGGCGAGAATAGTACTATGATGGGTGACCTCCTAGGAAGTCATCGTGTTGCACCATCTATTGATGCCAACCATTTTATCTTCCTTTTAAGTTTATTTTATTTTACCACTGACGCCGGAGAACTCGATGATCTCCATCGACTCCGAAAACGTCATCCATGGGATGCCTCGGACTGCAAAACATGAGCTGCGGGGCCCACACGACTGATCTGTTCGTCTTGGGTGGAGGTCGCACGGAAATCACCATAACTTCATGCACGATCGTCTGATTCACTAGTATGACCCTAATCAAGAAAGATTTACGGGCGCGCCGAGATGTCGACGCATTTGGCGGTACCGTGTATCTTGATTTTGGCTATTTTGAAGTCCAAGCGGCGTAAGGGCTCCGTGAGAACAATTTTATGGCATCTCCAATATGCGGCGCACTAACAGATCTAATGAAAACTCTTCACTTAAGCGTGCTTGACGGTACTTAAGATGGGTGACCTCTTGGGAAGTCATCGTGTTGCACCATCTGTCGATGCTGCCCATTTTATTTTCCTTTCAAGTTTATTTTATTTTACTGTTGATGCCGGAGAACTCGACGATCTCCATCGACTCTGAAAACGTCATCCATGGCTGCCTCAGACTGCAAAACACGAGCCGCGGGACCCACGAGGTCGATCCACGCGTCTCGGGTGGAGGCCACACGAAAATCGCCATAACTTCACGTACAATCTTCCAATTCACCATTATGACTCCAATCCGGATGGATCTCAGGTAGCATGAGTGCATCTGGGCCGACTATCTTTAAGCTATTTTGAAGCCTCTGCCAAATAGTTCATGAAAGAACAATTTGCGCACATCTCCGGTAGCGACCGCACACAAATCGCATGAGAACTCTTCAATCAAGCATGCTCACGAGGCGAGCGTAGGTTTATATGATGGGTGACCTCTTGGGAAGTCGTGTTGCACCATCTAATGTGCCCATTAATTTCCTTTTAAGTTTATTTTTCTTGTTGATGCCGAAGAACTCCGTGAGAGCCATCGACTCCAAAAGCATCGTCCATGGGATGTTTCATACTGCAAAACATGAGCTGCGGCCCCACGTGGCTGATTCGTATGTCTCGGGTGGAGGTTGCATGAAAATCGCCATAACTTTGCGCACGATCGTGTGATTCGCAATTGTGACCCCAATCCAGAAAGATCTCCTTGGGGGCTCGGCCTTGCGGTTGTCGTAGGTATCGCGGGACCGCATCTTCGATTTTGGCTATTTTGAAGCCCTACCGCGGCATGGATGGGCTCCGCATGAGGACAATTTGCGGCAGATCTCTAGTGACGTCGCACCGGTACGGATCAGAACTCTTTAGTTAAGCGTGCTTGGCGAGTAGTATTATGATGGATGACTTCTGTCGGAAGTTTTCATATGTTGATCTTTGTGCATTTTATTTTGTTTTATTTTTATTTTATTTTATCACTGACATTGGAGAACTCAACGATCGCCATTATCTCCAAAAATGTCATCCATGGGATGCCTCAGACTGCAAAACAAGAGCCGCGGGCCCACGCAGCTGATCCGCATCTCAGGTGGAGGCCACACGGAAATCGCCATAACTTCGAGCACGATCATTTGATTCACCATTATGACCCAAATCGAAAGATCTTCGTGGGGTGCACGACGTGCAGATGTGCCCGGCACATCTGCACATGTGGCATGACCCGTATCTCTGATTTTCGCTATTTTGAAGCCTACCGCGGCACAGATGGGCTTTGCATGAGAACAATTTGTTGGACATCTCCGGTGCGTCGAACACTAGATCTCCATGGAATACACGACACATAGATGCATTTGGCGGGTCCGTATCTCGATTTGACAATTTCAAAGCCACGTACGGATGAGTTCCACATGAGAACAATATGCACCACATCTTCAACGGGCGCCACCACACTAGCACACCAGATTGCATGAGAACTCTTCTATCAAGTGTGCTTGGGCGAGAGTAGTTCTATGATGGGTGACCTTTTGGGAAGTCATCGTGTTGCACCATCTGTTGATGCTGCCCATTTTATTTTTTTTTAAGTTCTTTTTCTGGCTGGAGAACTTGGCGATCGCCATCGACTCCAAAAAAGTCATCCATGGAATGCCTTGAACTACAAAACGAGTGCGGGCACCAGCTGATCTCGGGTGGAGGCCGCGAAAATCACCATAACTGCGCTGTCGCTTCGCCATTATGACCCCAATCGGAAAGATCTTTGAGGGGGTGCGATGCCGATGCCGGCGATCGACATATTTTCTAATTTTGGCTAGTTTGAAGCCCTATCGTGACACAGACGGGCTCCGCATGAGAATAATTTATTGGACATCTCCAGCGGGCGTGATTGTGCCATCCCATGAGAACTCTTCAGTTAAATGTGCTTGGGCGAGAGTAATATTATGATGGGTGGCCTCCTAGGAAGTCGTCGTGTTACATCATCAGTTGATGATGTTCATTTTATTTTTATTTTATTTATTTTATTTTATCGTTGAAGCCGAAGAACTTGGTGATCACCATCAACGATGAAAAGTTCATCCATGAGATGCCTTAGACTGCAAAATATGAGCTGCGGGTCCCACGCGGCTGATCCACGTGTCTTAGGTGGAGGATGAACAAAAATTGCCATAACTTCACACACGATCGTCCGTTATGAGTATGAGGAAAGATCTCCGTGGAGCGCACGACGTGTAGATGTGCCGTAGGTGTATCTGGCGGGACCCTTATCTCCGATTTCGGCTATTTCAATGCCATATCGTAGCACTGATGGGTTCCGCATGAGAATAATTTGCGTGACATGTCTAGCGGGCGTGACCGCACCAGCACACCAGATCGCATGAGAACTCTTCAGTTAAGCGTGCTTGGGCGAGAGTACTACTACGATGGATGATCTCCATGGAAGTCGTCGTGTTGCACCATTTGTTGATGTTGCCCATTTTATTTTTCTTTTAAGTTTATTTTATTTTGCTGTTGATGCAAGAGAACTCGGTGATCACCATCGACTACGAAAATATCATCCATGGGATGCCTCGGATTGCAAAACATGAGTTGCGGGACCCACACGATTGATCCGCATGTCTTGGGTGGAGGCCGCATATATCGGCGAAGCCTCTGCGGCCGAGCAGTTCGCATGAGAACATTTTACAACACATCTCATGGCGGCCGCACTAGATCACATGACAAACTCTTTAGTTAAGTGTGCTTGGCGAGAGTGAACTTATGATGGGTGACATTGGGAAGTCGTAGTGTATTAGCATTTGTTGAAGCCGCTCAATTTATTTTTATTTTATGTTTATTTTATTTTATCGCTAATGAAGGAGAACTCGGCGATTGCCATCAACTCCGAAAATGTCATCCATGTGATGCCTCAGACTGCAAATCATGAGCTGCGGGTCCCACGCAGCTGATCCGCGCGTCTCGGGTGGAGGCTGCACGAAAATCGCCATAACTTCATGCACGATCGTCCGATTTGTAGTTATGACCAATCGAAAGATCTTGTGCAGCCGAGATGTCGTGAGCATATAGCGGGACCCTTATCTCCGATTTAAGCTATTTCGAAGCCCTATCGCAGCACTAACGGGTTCCGCATTAGAACAATTTGTGTGACATGTCCAGGCGTGCACCAACACACTGCCATGAGAACTCTTCAATTGGCGTGCTTGGGCGAATAATCTACGATGGGTGATCTCCGGAAGTTGTCGTGTTGCATCATTTGTTGATCGCCCATTTTATTCTCCTTTTAAGTTTATTTTATTTTACCACAAATGCTATAGAACAAGATGATCGCTCACGAAACATCCATGGGATGCCTCGAACTACAAAACATGAGTGGGACCTGCGGGCGATCCCGCGTCTCGGGTGGGGTGCAAATCGCGTAACTTCACTCATGATCATCTAATTCGCCATTATGACCCCAATCGGAAAGACCCGGATGAGCGATGTCGCAGCACATCAACAAGACTATCTCGATTTTGGCTATTTTGAAGCCCTTCGCGACAGACAAGTTTCACATTTTTTCGCGACATGATGCAACCGATTCACCATTATGACATGGAAGATCTCCAGATTGGCGTAAATGAGCAGTGCATTTGGCGGGACTTGTATCTCCGATTTTCGCTATTACAAAACTTTATCGCAACATGAACGGGTTTCGCATGAGCACAATTTGTGGAAAATCTCAGTATGCATCACATAGATCCCATTAGAACTCTTCAGTTAAGCGTGCTTGGGTGAGAGCAGTACTATGATGGGTGACCTCTTGGGAAGTCGTCGTGTTGAACCATCTATTGATGCCACTAATTTTACTTCCTTTTATTTTTATTTTATTTTGTCATTGACACCGGAGTACTCAGCGATAAACTCCGAAAATGTCATGGATGGGATACCTCGGACGGAAAAACACGAGTAGTGGGGCCCACGTGGTTGATCTTCCCATCTCATGTGGAGGCCACACAGAAATCTCCATAACATCGCTCACGATCGTCCGATTCACCATTATGATCACAATATGAAAAGATCTCGGCGGTGCGCTGTAGCGTAGATAACCCACGTGCACGGTGGGACGTATTTCAATTTTTAGTTTGAAGCCTGCAGAGCGCACGGGTTCCATGAGCACAATTATGAAAAATCTCTAGCGGGGAGCACAACACGGATCCTATGAGAACTCTTGATTAAGCTTGCTTGGGTGAGAGAATCTTATGATGGGTGATCTCTTGGGAAGTTGTCGTGTTGAACTATCGTTGATGTCGCTTTTATTTCCTTTTTTATTTTATTTTAGCGTTGGAGAAGAACTTCGGCAATCGACTCCGAAAATGTCGTTGATGGGATGCCTCGGACTGAGAAACACGAGCCATGGTCCAGGCGATTCGCGTCTGCGTTGGAGGCCATGAAATTGTCATAAATTCATGCCGCGATCTTTGATTGCCAATCAATCGAAAGATATCTACAGGCGCTATCATTATCTCGATTTTCGCTAGTTCGAAGCCTTATCGCGGCGTGGAGGAGTTTCGCAGGAGCACAATTTGCGGCAAATCTTAAGGCGGCGACGCACCGGCAGATCACATGAGAACTCTTCAAGCGTGCTTGAGGCGATCTATGATGGGTAACCTCTGCGAAGTCATCATGTTGAACCATATGTTAATTCTGCCCATTTTATTTCCTTTTTTTCATTTTTTTTTTCGTTGATGCCAGAGAACTTGGCGATTGACTTCGAAAATGTCATTGATGGGATGCCTCAGACTAAAAACATGAGCCGTGGGGCCCTACTGATCGCCATCGCATGGACGGGGAATCGACATAACTTCGTGCACGATCGTCCGATTTGCCGTTATGACTCCAATCTAGAAAGATCTTCGCGGGATGCACGTCATGCAGATTAGTCGCAGGCGCGTCTCGCGGGACACGTGTCTTGGATTTTGGCTAGTTTGAAGCCTTACACCGGAGTTCGCATGAGCATAATTTAAAAGTCTCTCTCTGGGTACCTAGCACACCAGATCCTATGAGAACTCTTCAATTAAGCGTGCTTGGTGAGAGTAGTACTTTGATGGGTGACCTCCTAGGAAGTCGTGGTGTTGAACCATCTATTGATGCCGCCCATTTTATTTATTTTTATTTTTATTTTAATTTATCGTTTGCGAGGAGAACTCGGTGATCGAATCCAAAAATGTTATAGATGGGATGCCTCGATGAAAAATGAGTCATGGGGCCGCAGCGGTGATCCGCTTATCGTGTCGAGGTCACGTAATTAGTAATATAATGCGTCATCATCCGATTTGCCATTACGACCCAATCGAAAGATCACCCGCGGTGCGATGCGTGTGATGCCAGCGCATCGGCGGACTCATATCTCCATTTTGGTTATTTGAATGCCTTCGCGCAGACAGGTTCCCTATGAGCATAATTTCGTAAATCTCCGGTGAGCGCCGCACCGGCCACTAGATCACATGAGAACTCTTCAGATAAGCGTGCTTGGGTGAGAGCGACTTATGATGGGTGACCTCTGAAGTCGTTGTGTTGAACCATCTGTTGATGCCACCCATTTTATTTCTATTATTTTTATTGTATTTTCGTTCTGTTGGAGAACTCGATCGACTCGAATCGGAAAACATGAGTGGGGTCCCACGATCGCGCATCTCATGGGTACCGAAAATCACAATAACTTCGCGCATGATCGTCCGATTCGTCATTATGACCCCAATCTAGAAAGATCTCCGGCAGCGCACGAGATGAGCCCTTGCATCGAACCGTATCTCGATTTTGACTTTGAAGCCTTATCGCGACGATGGGTTCCACATGAGCATAATTTGTGGCAAAGCTCCGTAGTGCACCACCGCGCACACCGATCCATGAGAACTCTTCGCGTGCTTGGGGCGAGCGATCTATGATGGGTGACCTCCTAGGAAGTCATCGTGTTGAACCATCTGTTGATGCCACCAATTTTATTTCCTTTTATTTGTATTTTATTTTACGTCGACAGGAGAATTCAACGACTCCAAAACCATCGTAGATGGGATGCTTCGGACTGAAAAACATGACTCGTGGGGCTCACACGGTTGATCCACTTGTCTCGTGTGAAAGCTGCACGAAAATTGCCATAACTTTGTGCATGATCGTCCGATTCGCCATTATGACCCAAATCCAGAAAGATCTTAGGTGCTGCGAACAAATGGTCGAGCATTTGGCGAGACCCATATCTCTCGATATCGGCTATTTCAAAGCCTTACCGTGGCATGTACAGGATTCGCATGAGCATAATTTGCGGTAAATCTTCAACGGCACGACCACACCAGCACACCATATCCCATGAGAACTATTCAGTTAAGCGAGCTTGGGGGAGAGCAATACTATGATGGATGATCTCCTAGGAAGTCATCGTGTTGAACCATCTGTTGATGCCGCCCATTTTATTTACTATTAATTTTATTTTATTTTATCATTGATGCTAGAGAACTCGACAATTGACTCTGAAAATGTCATCGATGGGATGCTCCGGACTGAAAAACATGAGCCATGGGGACCACGCTGCTGATATGCTCATCTCATGGGGAGGCTGCACGAAAATCACCATAACGTCACAAACGATCATCCGATTCGCCATTATGACCCTAATCGAAAGATCTCCCGCAGGCGTACGTGCATATGTGCCAGGGCACATCTGGCGGACCATATCTCCAATCGGCTATTTCAAAGTCTTACGTGACCGCGTATGGGTTCCCCATGAGCACAATTTGGCAAATCTCCGTCGGCCGCACCGCACCGGATCAAATGAGAACTCTTTAGTTAAGCGTGTTTGGGTGAGAGCAGTACTTTGATGGGTAACTTCCTGAAAAGTCATCATGTTGAACCATGTGGTGATGCCAATTTTATTTATTTATTTTTATTTTATTTTATCGTTGATCCAGAACTCAACGATCGACTCTAAAATGTCGTCGATGGGATGCCTCGGAAAAACCGAGCCATATGGCCCTGCGGTTGATCGCGCATCTTGTGCGAGCCACCGAAATCTTCATAACTTTGTGCCGCGATCATCGATTCACCATTATGACCCCAATCAAAGACCTCGCGGCGCGCACGTAGGGCCAAAGGTGCATCTGGCGGGACCCGTATCTCTGATTTCAACTATTTCGAAGCCTTTTTGCGACACAGACGGGTTTCACATGAGCACAATTTATGGCAAATCTTTAGCGGCGAATACAAACCGGATCACATGAGAACTCTTGATTAAGCGCTTGGGCGAAGCGATTATGATGGGTGACCTTCTAGGAAGTCGCCGTGTTGAACCATCTGTTGATGTCGCTCATTTTATTTCCTTTTATTTTTATTTTACTTATCGTTAACCATAGAGAACTCATTGTTCGACTCCGAAAATATCAGCGATGGGATGCCTAGGACTAAAAACGAGCCATGGGGCCCGCGGCGATCTGCAGTCTCGCGAGGCGCGAAATCTCCATAACTTCATGCATGATCGTCTGATTCGCCATTATGACCCCAATCCGGAAAGATCTCTGTGGGGCGCATGACGCATAGATGAGTTACGGGCGCATCTGGCGGGACCCATATATCCGATTTCGGCTATTTCGAATCCTTATCGCGGAACGGACGGGTTCTGGATGAACACAACTTGCGGATAATCTCCAGGCCGGAACTAACTGCAGGTCCCATGAGAACTATTTAGTTAAGCGAGCTTGGGAGTACTTATGATGGGTGACCTCTTGGGAAATCATTGTGTTGAACTATCGTTGATGCCATTTTATTTACTTTTATTTTATTTTATTTTATCGTTGATCTTGGGAGAACTTCGGCGTCGACTCAACGTTGTCAACGGGATGCCTTGGACTTAAAAACACAAGCCGTGGGGCCCATGTGGCTGATCCGCATGTCTCGTGTGTAGGCTGCACAAAAATCGCTATAACTTCATGCACGATCGTCCGATTCGCCATTATGGCCCAATCTGAAAAGATCTCCATTGACGCGTGATCATGAAGCGCGTATCATCGCAAGGGGCGTATCTCGATTTGACTATTTTGAATCCTTACCTCGGCATGGACAGGTTTCGGATGAGCACAATTTGCGGCAAATCTCCAGGGCTCGATCGCACCAGCACACCATATCCCATGAGAACTCTTTAGTTAAGCGTGCTTGGGCGAGGGCAGTACTATAATGGGTGACCTCCTAGGAAGTCGTCGTGTTGAACCATCTATTGATGCTGCATATTTTATTTCCTTTTATTTTTGTTTTATTTTACCATTGACGCCGGAGAACTCGGAGATCTACTCCGAAAACGTCGTCGATGGGATGCCTCAGACTAAAAAATATGAGACATGAGGCCACTTGATTGATCCGCACATCTCGTGTGGAGGCCACACGGAAATCGTCATAACTTCACGCACGATCGTTCGATTCACCATTATGACCCAATCTAGAAAGATCTCCGCGGGGCGCACGACACGTAGATTAGCCACAAGCACATCTTGTGGGACACGTATCTCCGATTTGGGCTAGTTCGAAGCCTTACCGTGACGGGTTCCGCTTGAGCACAATTTGCGGAAAATCTCCAGTGAGAGCGACCGCACCAGCACACCAAATCCTATGAGAACTCTTCAATTAAGCGTGCTTCGGCTAAAGCAGTACTATGATGGGTGACCTCCTTGGAAGTTATCGTGTTGAATCATCTGTTGATGCCGCCTATTTTATTTTCTTTTATTTTTATTTTATTTTATTTATTGTTGGCCTTGAAGAACTTCGGCGATCTCTCCGCAGGGTGCACAACGCTTAGATGTGCCAAAGGCGCATTTGGCGGAACTTGTATCTCTGATTTCGGCTATTTCGAATCTTTATCGCGGCACGGATGGGTTTCGCATGAGCACAATTTACGATAAATCTTCAGCGGGCGCGACTACACCATCACACTAGATCACATGAGAACTCTTCAATTAAACATGCATGACGGAGCAAGATGGGGTGACCTCTGAAGTCATCATGTTGAACCATCTGTTGATGCCGCTATTTTTATTTCCTTTTATTTTTATTTTGTTTTACCGTTGACGTCGGAGAACTCGATGATCGACTCCAAAAGTGTCGTTGATGGGATGCCTCGGATTGAAAAACACGAGTGGCTCACGCTCGATTCATGCATCTCGTGGAGGCTACAAAAAATCGCCATAACTTCACGCGACGATCGTCGATACCATTATGACCCCAACCGGAAAGATCTCAGGGGCACATGATGAAGTACCGCAGATGCATCTAGGGGAACATATCATCGATTTTGGTTTGAAGCCCACATGGCAATGACGGGTTCCACATGTGCACAATTTGTTGAAAATCTCCAACGGTCGCGACTGCACTAGCACACCAGATCTCATGAGAACTCTTCAGTTAAGCATGCTTGGGCGAGAGCAGTACTATGATGGGTGACCTCCTAGGAAGTCATCATGTTGAACCATTTATTGATGCCGGCTATTTTATTTCCTTCTATTTTTATTTATTTTACCGTTGACTCCGGAGAATTTGGTGATCGACTTTGAAAATGTCACTGATGGGATGCCTCGAACTAAAAAGCATGACCCGTGGGGCCCACACTATTGATCCGCGCATCTCATGCAAAGACCGCATGGAAATCTCCATAACTTCGTGCATAATCGTCCGATTTGCCATTATGACCCCAATCTGGAAAGATATCTGCGGGCCGCACGACATGTAGATGAGCCACAGGCGCTTCTGGCGGGACCCGTATGTTCTATTTCAGTTATTTTGAATTCTTACCGTGGCACGTACGGGTTTTGCATGAGCACAATTTGGCAACTCCACGGGCACGCACCAAAGACACTAGATCACATGTAGGGTGTGCATTCTATTTGGATTTTTTTTAATTTGCTAATCCGCTTTGGTTTGAAATTCATAATCCAAAATCGATGTATAAGATTTAATATAATAACCACCCAATCCAACAAAAAAGTTCGGATTTTCGGTTCGATTTTTAAAAAACCAAAAATAATTAAAATAAAGAAAATGTTATTTAATTAAAATGATATATTTTAGAATTCTTTTATGATTTATATTTTTTGAAATATATATACTCATATTTTTTGAAAAAGGTTTATTTTTTTGAATTCTGATTTGAAAGACTTTATCACTTTGTATTTAATAAAAAAATAAATATTAAATTTATTACTTAAAGAGCACTAATTAACTCACACCACACCTGTAATGTGATAAAATATATTTCTTAAAGAAACTGTTTCTTCAAATATCTTTTTCTTTCACACCATTTTAATAGCATAACACATTTGCCATTAAACCAATAAAATTTATATGCTAAAAAAAGAAAATTTTCAATTGCAATATTAGTATTATAAACATTCATAAACATTCCACATTTAAAAGGATTATAATTACATATCGCAATAAATTCATGAACATTCATAAACATTTTCAATTTCTCTAATTCTTCCACACATTTACAAAAGGAAGCATGATCAAGATTGCCAGATTCGGTGAAAGAGTTCCATTTTAACCTTTGCATATTTCTTTTCAACTAAATGATAATCTACAAAAGAGATATAAGTGCTTATTGAACTGATAAGCAATAACATTAAAAGATTTAAAGATCTAATCATCTAAAAGTGGTGGAAAGCAACAAATATAATAAATACATAAATATAAGAACTTTTAAGAAAAAAATCTGACCTGAAGTTTACCTATGAGGTGCTCAATGCTCATAGTTTATGATTAATGACTTGAAATATTAAACTATTTATAATTGATAACTCTACAAATGTTCTGTGGCAATTGGAACAAGGGGTGGCATATTTTATTATGATTAGAAATAGGAGATTAAACAAAAGAGAGATTAAAAAATGAAAGTAAAATTCAAAAGAAAATAAAGGCTCAGGCTCAGTCAAAAAATTACTAAGAGCAATAGAATATGTGAGCATCCAAACTTTAGATTGGAGGGTTATAATCACATACAATGCTACCAGCAGTAGTAAATGAAATATAACATCAAAACCATCATTGCCGAAATCGCCGCCAAACATTCCCAAACTGTACCGTGCATTCACTGAAAGTCTGAAATAACACATCCTGAAGCAATTAAAATTCAGAAATATTACCTCACTCAAAACAAAATAAGCAATACCAACATAACAGAAACTACATAACCTGCCTCCGGAATAGTAAACAACTCAAGTCACTAAACGAGGGTTACGAGACAAAACTGCCTGGATTAGTAAACATTAAACAACTCCACCAAAGATAACAAATTACAAAATAATTCATTACTCCATTCACATTCAAATTTCATATAACAAAATGGAATTGCATGTCAATGGATAAGTGATAAGTCGAAGCAGAGCAATCCATGCTCACATTCAGATTTCAGGAAATAACATCAAAGCCATCATCTTTTATAAACACTAAACAGGTTCATTTATCAAAAGGGAAACAACCAACACCCAACAGCCAACACCCAACAGAGAGAGGAAACAAGAAAGCTGAAAGCCATAGGGAGACCAAGAGGGCATACAGAAATAACCATCAAAGGCTCAAAGCCACCACCAATGCAGCAAGAAAAACACCACATCTAAAGACCACCACCAAGATGGCAAGAAGCAAATATCATGAAACACCGAAATAACCAACAGGACAGCAAAATAAGTAAGATTATAAGAGGGATTCAATACCAATAGCCAATGTAGAAGTATCAAGCATCCAAGGCAAGATAACATCCAATCCCAAGTCACCAAGCCAGAGAGACTGAGAGAGCCACAACCAGCCGAAACCAGGAAAAGGAAAACAACCAAATAGAATTGAAAAAAACCAAAGCTAAGCAAATCCTAAAGAGGCCATTAAGTTTAGGGTAAATAGCAACAACAATAGGCTTGTACTATTTTTGGTAAAGAGGAAATAGAAAAACCAAAGCTAACCATTAACTGCCACCCGACAACCAACAACAACAGGCAGCAACTACTACTTACTAATTACCAAGCAACAATAAAAAAGTAAACCAGGAAAAGGAAAAACCAAAATGTATCATTTCAGTATAGCATGTACTGATGTATATGATATGAGTATATCTATTCTGTAATCTGTATGAGTGTATGACTGTAGTTTGTATCTGTATCTATATCTGTATGACTGTATCAAAAAAAAAAAAAACCACTGTACCAAAAATAAAACCACTATAGTAACTTTGGATCATCCACTGTAGCAATATAAACACCATATAAATATTCTTTGCACTCCATATTATTTCTACTAATTATCCTAGGCTAGCCTTCAAACATAAATGCAATCCAAATAAATTCTCCAATGAAATATAAAGTCTTAGCACAAATGTGAAATGTGAGTTGCAAGAACTAAACATTTAAATGAATCTTCCACCGATTATCATAATTAATAAGTTTCAATAGATATTTGGATCGCATTATGTTGTGCACCAAATGAGCAAAAGAATTTGATTCAAATACAATAATCATAGTTTCAAGAGGTTGCGTGATGAAAATATGATCCAAGTTCAATGTGGAAGAGAATTTGGATTAAGTTTGATAGCTCACCTCATACACAATGAGAAATGAGAATGTCACTTGATATATTGTTAATAAATGCAAATGAAATTTATACAATCTACCTTCAACTGGAGAAAGAACACTTAGGTTGTGTAGACGAATGAAGAACTAAACCACAAAGGATGGGAGAGCTTGCTTACAAGCATAGATGAATCCTCATAAACGAATGAAGAACTAAACATCTAACTTCCATGTTATTTTACTTCAAAGTTTCAAAAGCGGAGTATGAAGGAAATCCAAGATGAATCCTTGCATGCATTTGAAGCAACCATGACCACCTTTTAACTTGATTTGCTTTAAAATATGTGAATTGTGATCACTCAGATGAAATGGATTCATATTTTATTGCATGCATTTTGAAATTGTTTATACCCCATTCTGCCATTCATGTACTTCAAAACTTATGCCATTTTCCAATAAATAAATAATCTGAAAAGATCGAAATATTTCATGCATCATGAGGCAACATCAATGCTTCAACTCTAATGCTTTGACTTTCACAAAGCGTTTAAAACTAAAAGAGATAAATATTTGCATAAAGTTTGAAACAATCAATCTCTTTGCTATCCTCATTAGCCCTAAACAACATAAAAAACAAAACACTAAAAATAAGTTCATAAATTGAATTATGCAGTTTCATGTAAAAAACAAAATAATCCATTACTAAAAAACATAAAAACAACAAAAGTCACAGAATCACAAAACATAACAAAATAATTCATTACTCCATTCGGTAGATAAGCAATACCAGAACTTGCCTCAGCCTTGAAATCAGAATAGTAAACAACTGAAACTCTCCAAGTCTCCAAACTTCCAAAGTAGAAGCCACAAAACACTAAACAGAATAAAAAGAATCCATGAGAATCGAGATAAAACCTATTGCATTGCTGAATTAGAGAAGAAGGAGAAGCGGTGCCTTGGGAGAAAGTGAGAAGGAGAAAGAAAGAGAACAACAAATAGATGAACAAAATGAAAATGTCCACAGCTGACAGCCCTACAATGAAGAGTCGAACAAAACAGAAGTTGAAGAGAACTAGAGAAGTAGGGATAAGACCATAAGAGAACCAGCGAGGGGAATTGCCATTTCGATTTCCTTTGCCTTGCAGTTTGGCCTTTCTTTGCGCCTTAGGACCCTAATCGATTTTTTGCAGGGACGACCTCACGACTATACTAAAACGCTTCGACTTCTAGTTTGCTAATTTTGAATTTTTTTTGATATTAATCCAATCCAAAAGCGAATTTAGCTAAAATTAAATCCAAAATCAAATTAAATTAAAAAATTGATCCAATTTAAAATTTTGATTTTAAACAAATTTTCGGTTTAAACGAATTATGCACATTCACATGAAAACTCTTGATTAAGTGTGCTTGGGAAGCGATCTTATGATGGGTGACCTCGTGTTGAACCATCGGTTGATGTCATTTTATTTCCTTTTATTTATTTTATTTTATCGTTGTGGGAGAACTTGACTCAAAATGTTGTAGATGGGATGGATGCCTGAAAAAATATGAGTGGGCGTCGCGTGTCTCTTGTGGAGGCTACACGTAAATCACTATAACTTCGCACGCGATCGTCCGATTAGCCATTATGGCCCCAATCCGAAAAGATCTCGCACGATCTGTGAATGGTAGGCATATGGCGGAACGTATCTCATTTGCTATTTTGAATCCTTACCTCGGAGCGGGTTCCGGGACACAATTTACCGCAAATCTCGGGGCTTGACCGCGGCCATATGAGAACTCTTCAATTAAGCGTGCTTGAGAGGCGTGCTATGATGGGTGACCTCTTGGGAAGTCGTGTTGAACCATCATTGATGCCGCATTTTATTTCCTTTTATTTTTATTTTATTTTAACCATTGGAGAACTTCGATCGACTCAAAATCGATGGGATGCCTCGGTGAAAAACATGAGCCATGAGGCTCACTCATCGCATCTCGTGGTGAGGGAAATCCATAACTTCACGATCGTCCGATTCACCATTATGACTCAATTTAGAAAGATCTCCGTGGGGCGCATGACACATAGATGAGCCACAAGCGCATCTTGTGGGACACGTATCTCCGATTTTGACTAGTTTGAAGCCTTACATGGATGGGTTCGAGCATGTCGGGAGCAATGCGCTCGGCGCAGATCTTATGAGAACTCTTCAATTAAGCGTGCGGCGTGACGATATGATTGGTGACCTCGGAAGTCGTGTTGAACCATCTATTGATGCCATTTTATTTTTTTTTTTTTTTTTTTTATCATTGACAGGAGAACTTCGGCGATCTCAAAACATTATAGATGGGATGCCTCAAACTAAAACACAATGGAGACCCGCGCGGCATCAGCATCGTATCAGGCACATAAATCGCCATAACTGCATGATCATCGATTAGCCATTATGACCCTATTCAGAAAGATCTCTGGGACTACGTAGATGTGAGACCCATCGAGACCCTATCTTTGATTTATTTTGAAACCTTACGGGGCGTCGGGTTCGCATGAGCATAATTTGAAATCTCACATGTGGTGCACGATCCATGAGAACTCTTTTGTTAAGCGAGCTTCGGTGAGAGCTTTGCTATGATGGGTGACCTCCTGGGAAGTCATCGTGTTGAACCATCTGTTGATGCCGCCCATTTTATTTCCTTTTATTTCTATTTTATTTTATAGTTGATGCGAGGATCGACTCCAAAATGTCATAGATGGGATGCCTCGGACACAAAAAACCCGAGGTGGCGTGTCTTGTGTGAAGGCCGCACGAAAATCGCCATAACTTCACGCGATTCCGATTTCATTATGACCCCAATCGGAAAAATCTACTTGGCACAACATGATGTGTTTTTCATTTGGACGTGTCTCAATTTTGGCTATTTTTTACAGGCTGGGTTCCATGAGCACAATTTGTGACAAATCTAGCGTGCGGCCCGGCACCATAACGCATGAGAACCAAGAGCGTGCGATGGATGCTAGAGAACTCAGAGATCGACTTCAAAAATGTCGTCGATGGGATGCCTCATTGAAAAAAGCGTGCACGTCGGTCCACGTCTCTTGTGGAGGCCGCAAAATTGCCATAACTTCTTGCGATCTTTCGATTATGACCTAATCGGAAGATCTCCATGGGGACACGAGCAGCAGCGGCGCATCTGGCGGACCGTATCTCGATTTTGGCTATTTGAAGCCTTACCGCGCGTCTGGGGATCCGCGCATAAGCACAATTTCTCTAGCGGTGACCCCAGATCCACTCTTATGCATGCTTGGGCGAGCGATGGTGACCACCTCGAAAGTCATCGTGTTGAACCATCATTGATGCCCATTTTATTTACTTTTAATTTTATATTATTTTACCATTGATGACGGAGCACTGTCGACTCAAAACATCGGATGGGATTCCTGGACTTAAAAAAACCATCGGGCATATCACGTGATCCATGCATCTCTTTGCAGAAAATCATCATAACCGCTTACGATCGTCATCGCCATTATGACCCCAATCCGAAAGATCTCGCGGCGAAGTGTAGATGCCAGATGCATCTAATTGGGACTTATCTCGATTTTGACTATTTGAAGCTTTCTGTAAGCGGGGGTTCCGAGCATAATTCGAATCTCTCGGTGCGCGCCGATCCATGAGAACTCTTGATTAAGCATGCTTGAGACTATGTATGATGGGTGACCTCGGGAAGTCGTGTTGAACTATCTATTGATCTATTTTATTTCCTTTTATTTTTTTATTTTATCATTGATGAGAACTTCGAGGATCGACTCAAAACATCATTGATGGGATGCCTGGGGAAAAAACAGAGGCGTGGGGCCCATCGGTTGATCCGCATCTCATGTGGGCCGCGAAAATCACCATAACTTAACGCCCGATCTTCCTTCGCCATTATGACCCCATCCAAAAGATCTCCAGCGCAGCGTAGATCTGCCAAAGATGCATCTAGCGGGACTATCTCGATTGGCTATTTTAAGCCTTTTGCGCGGGTTCCACATGAGCATAATTTGTGGCAAATCTATAGTGGGGGCAACCACACTAGCACACCATATCCCATGAGAACTTTTCAATTAAGCATCCTTGGGCGAGAACAGTACTATGATGCATGATCTCTTGGGAAGTCATCGTGTTTAACCATCTGTTGATGCCACTCATTTTATTTTCTTTTATTTTTATTTTATTTTATCATTGACACAGGAGAACTCGGTGATCGACTCCAAAAATTTCATCGATGGGATGCACCGGATGACATGAGCTCATGTGGATGTTAGCGTCTCGTGGGCGCCAATCACCAAAATTTTCCCACGATCGTCGGATTCGCCATTATGAACCCAATCCGGAAAGATCTCCGCAGGGCACACGACGTGCAGATGAGATGCAGGTGCATCTGTCGGGACCCGTATCTTCAATTTTGGCTATTTTGAAGCCTTACCGCGGCACGGATCGGTTCCGCATTAGAACTCTTGATTAGCGAGCTTGGCGAAGCGATCTATGTTGGGTGACCTCACGGAAGTCATGTTGAACCATCGTTGATGTCATCCATTATTTCCTTTTATATTGCTCGTTGATCGCGGAGAACTCGGTGATCGACTCTAAAAATGTCGTAGATGGGATGCCTCGGATTGAAAAATACGAGTCGTGGGGCCCACGCGGTTGATCCGCGTGTCTCGCGTGGAGGCCGCATTAAAATCACCATAATTTCACGCATGATTGTCCGATTAGCCATTATGACCCCAATCCTGAAAGATCTTGGCATCGACGAATAGATGAATTTCGCGCATCTTGCGGGACTCTCCAATTTTAATTTGGCTAGTTCGGCCTTACGCGGATGGGTTCCGCACGAGCACAATTTGCGGTAAATCTCCAGCGGGCGCAACCGCACCATCACATCAGATCTCATAAGAACTCTTCAGTTAAGCGTGGTTGGGCGAGAGCAGTACTATGATGGGTGACTTCCTGGGAAGTTGTCATGTTTAACCATCTATTGATGTCGCTCATTTTATTTTCTTTTATTTTTATTTTATTTTATCGTTGACGCCGTAGAACTCGACGATCGACTCCAAAAATGTTGTAGATGGGATGCCTCAGATTGAAAAACATGAGCCGTGGGGCCCACATCGTCTGATCTGTGCGTCTTGTGCGGAGGCCGCACGAAAATCGCCATAAATTTGTGCACGATCGTATGATTCGCCATTATGACCCCAATCAGGAAAGATCTCCGCAGGGCGCACGACGCGTAGATGTGCCAAAGGCGCATCTGGTCGGACACGTATCTTCGATTTTGGCTATTTCGAAGCCTTACCGCGGCATGTATGGGTTCCGCATGAGCACAATTTGTGGCAAATCTCCAGCAGCCGCGACCGCACTAGCACACCATATCATACCTCCTGGAAGTCGTCACGTTGAACAAACTCTTGATGCCTCCCATTTTATTTCCTTTTATTTTTATTTTATTTTACCGTTGACGTCGAAGAATTCGACAAACGACTCTGAAAATGTCATCGATGGGATCACTCGGACTGACAAACATGAGACGTGGGGCACATCGGTGATTCGTGTCGTCGCGAAGGCGCACGAAAATTAATAACTTCATGCCTGTCGTCATTAAATTATGACCCCAATGCAGAAAGATCTCCGCGGGGTGCACGATGCGCAGATGAGTCCAAAGCACATCTGGCGAGACCCGTATCTTCAATTTTGGCTATTTCGAAGCCTTATCGTACCACAAACGGGTTTCAGATGAGCACAATTTGCAACAAATCTCCAGCGTGAGATTGTCTAGACTAAAATACCACTTTCCTTAAGTACAAACATGTATATAAAAGAAATGGAATAGAAAGGAAAATGCAAAAGTTGTTTAATTGATTCATTTTTATTTATACAATTTATGTATGAAAATGTAGGTAACCTTTCTTAGATGGTAGCATAGAGATAAATAGGATATGCAAATAGGTGAGCATTAGGTTCTTTCAAATGAACCATATACTTCACCAAATTTCTATTCAAAGTTGTACAAACATAAGAAAGAAAGGAAACCTATACTAAGCATAACTTTATAATCTTTTATATATATAAAATAAGTAGTAGCATACTTTTCAGATTTGATATTTCATTTATAAGTTTTAAAATAATTTGGATTTAGTAATGATAATAGCCACTCATATTTCTACTTTTAGCCAACACATGCAAGTTTTACATAAATAATTTAATTTTAATATTTAAGAAATGAAATTATGAATGTATGGAATCAAATGGAATACAACTTAACATGTTGGGGAAATGCCCAAAGCAATCAAATCATGTAAACAAACTCACTTCACTTAAATTCTAAAGACATTCATATAGAATAAGAAAATTTAGAATAAATCAAAGTGAATTTCAAAGTGATTTTTGTTTAGTTTAAAGTTTGATTTAATTTTTAAAATGAGACATGAGTTTGCTGTTCCTAACCCATTCCCACATGTGTTTGATATTTATTGATTTTAGATAATTAGATCCATTTTTATGAGTTCATTAGGTTAAGGTTAAATTAATTACTTACTTACCACAACCTTAGAAGAATTAACTAAATAGTTATGAGCCAATGAGATGACATAAAACCCACAAGGAATTTAAATTTGCAATGCAGCTAGTAATGAAAAGGCCTAATATAATTTGGATCACAATTAAAAGTTAATTAAGCTAAGGCCTTTAACGTAAGTAATTTCAAAATACCCTTTCACACATATGAATTGAATATTGATTTCCTTAATTGACCTTATGCTATTGAACACCTAAGCATCTACCCATAGTAGATTAATTAAGTTTTGAAACTTTTTAGAATTTTTGAAAATTGATTAATAGGGAAATTAATGAAATAACCCTTAATTAGGAGGAGATTACGGAGAGAAGAGGGGGTTTAGGGAATAGCTTAGGAGGAACACATCAAAATTATTCCATAGACTTCTTACTTACTGGATTTGACCTTAATCAACCATAATTATAGGGTAAACCACTAATCATACCCTAATTATGCATAATTACATGAAAGGGGTAATTAAGGAATGAGATAGCAATTTTCCCAATTGAGCCCTCAAATAAATCTCAAGAAAACTAAGGGAGGCAGAGGTCATCCCTTAAAATGAATCCTAGAAATTTGAGATTAATTGATGACCTAATTAAAGGATAATTAGCTAATTAAATTCCCAAAGAAACCCAAATTCAGAGAAATGAGAAATTCAAAATCCATTAAAATTATTTTTAAAATATTCTAGATGAAATTATCATTCTATAACATTTTTTCTTTTATTTTTTTTTATTTTTCCAAGGGGAATTATGAATTTTAGAAGTTCTCTAAATTAATTGGGAATTAATTAATTGCTTAACTAATCCCTTCTTAATCCTTAGCTCATGGTGCGACGCATGGCGGCGGTGGTCAGCACGCTTTACACTCATCGAACTGAGGGAACAACTTAAGTTGTCTCCTCACAAAGGCGGTGGTGGCACACATGCTTATATTCCCGTCAGATCAAAGATGGATGGTGGAATTCCCATGGTTATAAAAAAGATTACTAAACATGCTAAATTATCTTAGTCGTCCATCTAAAATGCACGGATGGATGGTTGAGATATGCCAAGTTCTTCCCTGAGGATCAATGGGGACTGTCCATGATCTAAGGGGAGATCCGAGCTTGATATACCATGGAATCACACAAAATTTAACCCACACCATCTAGAGAGATAGAACGGGAAATCCAACGGTCAAAATTCATTGAGGTGAAGATTTCCTTCACAAAGCTCCACTCCATATTGAGTTTAGTGATTAAATTAATTCCATACCTTACCGAAGGTGATCAACAACACTCGAGATTGATGAGGTAGCTTTGTGCGGTGGAGGCATTAAAATTCCTTGGCCTTGGGATTGAGTGGATCAATGGGTGGACCAACACCATTTCACTTGACTTTGATTGAATTGAGCTCTTCCTTGCCTCTAGAACTTTAGAGAAAGCTTAGGCCAATTTGACTTGACCCTCTGATGGAGTGTGCAAGAGTAATTGGAAGGAGATCAAGTGTGGAGAAAGTTAGCTATTGGATTGAGCTCCCCTATTTTGCACTGTGCAAAACTGAGAGATAGGGAATTCAAATCCTCTATAAGAAGCTTAGTAGTACTCTAAGATGGGTGCTCTAGGTTCCTAGGCTTCAATCGATAGAGAGTGAATCAAAATTTCATTGAATTAGGGGGAGTATATCTCCCCCTTGAAGGATCAGACAACTAATAATGTCCATGCTATTTTGATCCAATTGATATGATTGGAGAGGTTTTTTAGTCTATTTTGAGTGTGCACATGGCCAGTTTGATCCAAGGAGTGGATTGCCAACCTCCCATGTGCCTTTATTTGAGCTAAGGAGGGTGTTTAAAAACTCAATTTTGAGCTAGGTAGTTAGGTTTGGTCTATGGAACAAATAAGCTGACCTAAACCCATTGGGTAGGGTGCACCACTCATCACTAAGTCCCCTTGAGCTTTTAGGAAAGCCTCAAGTGATTGTGAAGAGGGTATGACCAAAATACCCATGGATTAGGCCAAAATTTGTTCTATGGCCTAGGGGCTTTGTAGAAGCATAGACCTGTCTTAGATTTATTGAATCAAAGGGAGTAGCTTCCTAGCTGATGGGAGAGCTATCCAACCAAAGGACTGCCTTCTAGTTTGCAATGATCAATTGAAGGGATGAAAGCTCAGGGACTCACATCTTCCACTAGAAAAGGCCACTATGGTGATTGGTTGCTTTGGGCAATAAATCAAACTGGACCTAAAGTTTCCCATTGATTTGCGACAATCATGCTAGAAAGAATGCATCATAGTCTTGCATCTTTTAAAGTGGAATGACTATAGGGGTAACCTGCTTGTGGCAAAATAGATTGAACCCACCCTAAGGGAGACTACAGTGAGTACAGGCACGGGGTTTTACCTCTCGGTAGTAGTCAGGCAATTCTTATAGGGAGTTTTGTTGACACTGACCTAAAGATAGGATGCCTGCTTGGGAGAAGGGGCCCTTTGGGGGCTTGAATTCCTAATCCACAAGCAAATTAATTTATTTTATTTGTTTGTTTATTTTATTTTATTTTATCATGGACCCTATTAGTTTGTGAGGGATCAAACTGAGAAGGAGCTTATATCGACCTAGTCTTATCTATTCTTGAACAAAGGGAGAATCTCCGGAATAAATTTTCCAACCATAGGGTGGCTACTAGGAAAGTGAAATGTCCAATCCAAAAGTAACTTGGGTAGTGTCTAAATGGGGTCAAAGGACTTGATCCAAATAGAGTTCCCACGGATAGGGCTAAGAGCTTAATCCAATACCACAGAAAATGACCTGGATAGTCATAAATTCAATAAGTATTCAGTGTCCAACTCAAGGAGAATGCTCAGGGACTCATATCTAGTAAGAGTGGTGTACTCACTGGGTGAGTCGTTATCAGCATAGCGAACATCAATCAACCTAAGGTACCTATTAGTTTACAACAATCAGCCTAGGAAGAAAGCTCGGGAACTCACATCCTCTTATAGCGAAATTGACTGTTGGATCATTTTTTTCCCATTCCTAGTGGTATCAAAATGCCAGCGTGCTGAAGGTTGTGAAGCTTGTGTAGGGGCATTCCTATGGAACAAAAGCTCTACACAGAGGAGCATTCATTATGTGAAGTGCAAAAGCTTGGCGGACTTGGTTTCCATTCAGCCTCCATCTAGATGGGCCCCTTGAGGGCTCGACTTGCTTGGGATTTTTTGCAGAACCCTACTTCCCTCCTTCACAGATGCCTGAAGGAATGCTATGGTGAGGATATCTAGTCCATGAAGCTGAAAAGAGGTGACTCCAAAACTTGGGCTGTTATCCTGAATGGTGTCAGCAGGCTCAAGCCTCTCATCAAATGGCGGATTGCTAATGGGAGGAATGTGGAGGTCCTATCCCAAACTTGCCTGACCAACATTGTCCTTTCCAGATTGCCTACATTTATGGATTCTGCGGCCATTGAAGAGCAAAAAGTGAGCAATTTCCTTCGATAAGACCGAACATGGGATGTTTCCAAGCTACAGCTATATTTCGGCCAGCCCTTGTTGATCAGGTCAGGGAGGTGGTGGTGCATGTTGATTTGTTGTCTGATCAACCATCACTTCTACACCTACCTTTTGGAAAGTCTCTTACAGCTCTTCCCTATGAAGCACTCTTCCCCAATAGTAGTCCACGCCATCAATGGCTGCAGAAGTTTCAGTTGCATCCACGTGAAAAGTTATTTTGGTGGCGTCTATTGAAGGGAGCACTACCAACCTACAATTGGCTGCATGCTAGAGGACTAGTTGAAGATGTTCAGTGCCCTTAGGGATGTACAGAAGCTGAAGATTTTGACCACATTGTGATCAGATGCTCCCTCACCAACAAAATTCTACAAACTCTCATCTCTTGGGGGTTTAACATGCCATCCTTTGCCAGTTTCTAAGACCTTCTGAAAGCCTTTGAAAGCACAACCAAGAAGAGCTCGGCATGGGCTAGAACTTACTATTATGCCATCTATCAAGCTTGGAGGGCTAGAAATGCCAAGACCCACGGTTGCACACATGTAACCCCCAAAATCATTGCAGCTAACATTATTGAGGTGTTCACTAAACCTTGTGCCTTTCCATTTCAAGAGCAATGGGAGATCCACCAGCCCCACAAGCTGTCTTCAAACTCCTCATGGAATGTTGAATTAAGAAATATGGTAGGAATATTCTAATGCTGGAAAATTTGGGAATATGGGGATCCATTGATTAAGATCTAGCTCAGATGCTACTGGTAGCTAAGAATTTAGATCTACTACTCAGTTTCCAAGTGATGAAAAAAATTGGGGGTTCTTCAACTAAATCGAAAGATAAAATTGGTAGAACTATAACTGATGAGTCAACTCTTTCATGTACTGTAACTTTTCTTAGGCATTGAGCTATGCATGGATGCCTATCGAGCTTCATTTGACTTGACCCTCCACTAGATATATAAATATAAAGAGAAAATAGATCATTGACTTTGTATTGTATATTCAGTTGAAAGGTTTTTATGGACAAAGGGTAAACTATATATAAAAGGTTATTGCACATATTTCATGAGAGAGGGATGTTAAGAATAATAGGCAATGCACTTTATGAAAACATAGTCTTTTCTCATAACATAAACTAGAATGCCTCCTCAAAACTATAGGGATGTCGGCTATGATTGGGTCGATTGGATTTGTTTCAAATGCTTTCGCCTTTGACATTGATTCATTGGATACTGCTAAAACTCCCATTTCTACTTCTAGGTCAACTTCAATTCTTCTGCCTTCCTCACTTCTGCACTACCTTCCTCTACCTAGGCCTTGATCATTGAAATGATGTAGTGATGGTGGTGCCTTGCCTCTGCTTGCTCTATTCTTCACGTATGTAGACTGCTTGTTCTTTTCTTGCTGCTTCTATGTGTGGTAGGCTGTGCTAGCTTACTAATCTATAGAAGTGAAGCATACAAAGAAGTAACAAATGATGATGTCATCTTGAGCTTTGAGGAAATAGAATCTCATCATCCTTCGGTTGAAAATCCATTTCAATCTTTGCGTGGCGTGGTGGATTCGGGGATGAAAGTCCTAGAGCTTGCCACTCATCGACAAAGGCAAAAGAGTATTCTGAGCTCCCATTCGATGTAGGCTTCCTCATCTATCGAGATAGTAGCTATAGGGAACATGAAGAGTACACTGTAACCCATGTAGGGAAAGATGGTAAAGGATGTCCGAGGGGCGAAGGATCAAAATCTAAGATGCGACTAGCATTGGGCCTTTCTCAAAAGAAAGATAGCACTACTAGTCATAGTGTTTACAAGTCCATTATAGCCACAATCCTATCTAGGGTTTAAATCAACCACTTGGAAGATCAAGCTACAATATTCCCTCATTTGATATCTTATAAGTGGATGGCGTGATCTTCTCATTTAGCTTAGCTCATTGTGATGACCAAGGGAAGCCGACATTCTAAGTGTATTTGAGAAGTGATTTTCAAACAACTTCAATCATGTTGAATTACTCATTTGATATTTGTTCATTCTTTCTTTGTTCATTTATTTGTTTGTATTCTAATCTATTTTTTTGTATCGGATCATCATTATATCTTATGATTAGTGACGCTTCTACATTATTCATTTTGAAGTGAATAATTATTCCTCCCCTGGGTCTTATCCTAGAACATATATGATCCACTTGGTAGAATCCCAAAACTCAGATTAGAATGAGAGTAGTTGTAGAGAAAGACCATTCCTTAGGAAACACATTTCGAGGTAGAATAGGTTCAGAAGGGCAATGCCACTTGTAAAGATCTTTCGTTGTCTCTCGCTTGATGTTTCCCAACCTTTAAATCATAATAAATTTTCTCATTGCCTTTGAGCTCTTCTTGATAAAAAAAGCCAATGCATGGTTGCTAAGCTTCTTTCTTGACTTGACAAGGCATAGCATAGGAATAGGACTTTGGTGAATGATATCTTTCCTGAGCCTTCTCTTGGTGAAGAACATAAACAATCCTCATCCTTCACTTGTCTATGTTTTCACTACCTTCCTCACCTTGAAAACCCGCTTTGATTCAAGATCATGTTTCACTTCCTTGATACACTTGGTTCATTTTAAAAGACCACATCTTCACTAACATATGCCTTTCACCTTTCTTCCTTATGATGCTAGTTGTATTATATGATACTAAACTCTATCTGAAATCTAGTCTAGAATCTTCTTTCCATGTAGAGAGCCCCTGCTCCCTTAGAAGTGAGTCACTTTGGAGAAGATAAGAGGCGCACACTCTTCTAAATGTGTTTCAACATCGGGGTTCCTCTATGTCAATACCATTTGAGTCTTTCATGAACTCAAAAGAATAAGAAGCGTCGCTTCACTCAGGATCAAAATTCTTTCTTCCTTGTTTGAAAGGGCACCTTTCTTACATTTTCCATTTTGAGCTACGGGCCACAAAGTCTAAACACTTCCAAATTACTCTTTTGTCATAGCTGGTTGGTTCTTGGTTCTTTTCTCATTAAATCAAGTGTCAGCTTATTTCCCAAAGATTTCAAAATTTGAGTTTGAGAACTTTTTTTACTCGTTTGACTATATTATCCGTATGCAAAATTTCTGTATTTGAATTACTTATGTAGGTGGGAAATTTCAAATTGGATGAGTTCTCCAAGTGAGTTTATGAAAAATAGTTAACATGATGATATTCCAACTCTTATTTATGATGATATTCAAACACTTATTTTCATAAAGAAGAAAGAGAAGTTCTATTCCTCAAACTCAGAGCATTCCCTATATGGGAATGGTAGGTACCCCTTCTATGCTTCTGACAAGATAGTCTCATAGCAACTCTGAATGAATGCTTCAATCAAGTAAAGCTTACTTTGGGTCCCTAGATACTTTATTGAGTAGTGAAAGAGAAAGTATCTTTTTTTTCAACCAATCAAGACTCAGACTTAAAAAAAGGATAGTTTTGGAGGCTATAATAGAAGGGGATAAGGTTGAAGTAGGAAATATAGAGGCTCTCCTAATAGGGAGCCAAAAAAATTCTATCAGAGGCCCTTGCTAATCCTGAATGGAGAAGGGGTATGGTTGAAGAGGAGGAAGAACTTCACTTGTTCCATTCCAAGGAAAGGCCCTGATTATGATGGGGAGGATGACCCATAGTTGGAGGGGTGTATACTCTCAAATAGTTGTTTGATGGATTAATTAAAGATAGAAATCTCAACTTGTTGCAAAGGGATTCACCCATGAACTAGAAGGCATATGGTCTGATGATTTTGATACCTTTGCTCCTGTTGCCAAACTTCACTCTATCCACATTGTCTTTTCCATTATAGTCAACAAACACTAGCCTTTTCACCAACTTTTTTGTAATGGGAGAAATTCCATTATGAACATTTCTTCCTTTCCCTTTAGTATGCTAGTAGTAGAGAACTTCGGGTGTAGCATCAATGCACCTTTTCATCGATACTTATTGACATTGTATGATGAGATACCATAGTTGGCTTCTATTAGCATGAGAGATAGATATGAAATGCCTCTTTTAGAGTATCTTGAAGTGAGAGTGTCCTCCAGCTCGGCAAGAATAGGTGAATTCTTGTATGCAGAAAAAGCATGTATATCCTTCTTATTTTAGAGATTGGATACTCACCATTACGCTATCAACTTGAAAATTTCCTCAGCCAGCCTTCCAACCCAACTTCCTTCACTTAGTAGCCTCTATGCAATAAGTGAATGATCTTGCCCTATATTTGCTTGTCTACAACAAGAAAGTGGATTTTTCATATAGTCGTTTGAAGTAAAGAAAGGGACCGAGTTCACGCACCTTTACATAGGCATTGGCATCCATTTTATTAGATTCTTTTGACCTTATGAATTCAAAATTTAGGGCCGGTTTAAGATAGGGATGAGAGAGGGAAACCTCTTTTTTTCTCTTTACAACACTTAGTTGCTAAGTGTAGGCCATATGAAATAAAAGAAAATTCTAAGCAAAATTCTCAAATCAATTAAATCACTTTAAATGAAATAAACCTCTTATGATTAAACATCCTTTCACACTTAGAAAATTTTAACCTTGAAACCTAGACATACCACACAAGCTTTTACATACATTAGAATGCTAAGTCGACTTGTAGTCTAAGTTAGATGCATGGTTTGGTGTATATTTTGTTTTATAATGTAATGTTTTAGACTGGATGTTAGGGTGTACGTTGCAAAGACTAGATGTTAGGCCATTGTTAGTCTAATCATGTTTTCTATAGGGGATTATGCTTAAAGGGATGCTGTAGAAATAAATATAAATGTTTTGCTTGCAAGTTGCTTAAGCCTCTAAGCATAATGTAAATTAGAACATGTGGGCTTAGTTACCCATGTGCAGGGTGCTAAGTCCAAATTATACTTATAACAGGTTGTATGGCATGTCTAGCTAACATATATTTGGTGTAGTTAGATTTACTTTTCCTATTTTTCATGTAATTTTACATTAGGGATTAGGATTAGTGATATAGGTGATTAGAATGAGCATTGGGGGCTTAGTTCAGGGTGCCATGTGATGCCTTGAAGCCTACCACATCAAAGAACTAAAGACATGTTGAAAATCAAGAAGGGTGAAGACATGAAGATTTGAAGACCCTCCATAGCATTCATTTGTAAATTTTAATTATTATTTTAAGTATCGGGTTGTATAAGAGTAGAGCTCGGCTACAAATTTTTTTTTGGGTTGTACGACGATGCTCGACTGCACCGGCCTTTTATTCTTTTGTGCTAGTGTTATAAATTTTTTTGATGTTGTGTTTAGTTTGCACAATAGAAATGACATGCTTTTCTTAGTTTCTTCAATGTTTGATGTTTGAATGTGTGGCCTGGATATGATTAGGCTCTTAGGATAAAATTAATTTTTCTATCCCAATTAATCACTCATAACTAAAATTTTCTACAATTCATAACCTCACATAAAGCCTAATATAAATCAAGATAATTCAAAGATTTAACAACCCCTTAGCTAAATGTTCTATGTTTAATATCATGCATTCATATCGTCTCACTCTTGTTCAGAGAGGGTTCCATCCTTGCACAATAGTGGAAGACTTGACCTTTGAAGTTCTCCTCTATGTTGAAAAACATCTCTTTCTCACTGATTTAGCCCATGATCAATTTCATCATGCATATAGGCATATAAAATCTCAAGCCTTTGTTCAAATGAAGTGTCAAAAATTGAATAAAATTTGAAAATATTTTTGCATTAGACTAAGTCATTATTCATACCACTCATACTCTAGTCTCTTAGAGAGTGGGTTTAAGGACTTTAGTTTCTTTCTAAATAAACAACAACCTAACTAATCTTGCAAATCATATGACCATACTTCATGGTACATGAAATTGCATACCTAAAGCCTTAAAAAAATTATGAGTCAAAATACATTAAAATAAAAAATTATTACATTAATGAAGTGCATAACATACCAATCATTATCTTAGGGTTTGATAGCTATTCTATGTTGATACTTTAAATGCCAAACTGGTTAGACCAAATTGGTAGATGTTTTATCATTTCTACTTTGGGCACTCATAACAACTCTAACCTTTGCCAGTTAGTAGACCCCATTCTCCTTGTTGCATAAAATATAAGTGGTACTCCCTATGGAGTATGAGTTCCTTAGCTAAAGAGAGCTAACACCCATCGAGACTTATCAAGCAAATGGTGAGCAATAAAGGAGAATTCAAAAGAAATGGAAGATGTGCTTGAACTTTTGGAAGAACTTCGAATCAAAGTTACTCTGAGATAAGAAGAAACTAAGAGGTTAATGACTCGATATAAATCACCACATCAAAGAGAAGCATTTAAATGGGGAGACTTAGTATTGAAGAAGGTGGATGCAAAGCAAAATGCACTAGGCAAGCTCACTCACACTTAGGATAGGTCATACATAATTAAGAAGAAACCGGTCCATGCCTCACCAACTAGATCACTTGCAAATCATGGAAACTTGGAATGCCAGGGACCTAAAGAAATTCAACTCATGAGGGAAGTCTCATCCTTATGCTCATCTTAATTTTTCTATTATCATAAATTTTTTTATAACTTTGCCTAATGAAGTATTTTTTTCCTTATAGTTCTTGATATGCACTCATCCTTGAATAAAAAGAGAGAGAGATTGAGTGTATGTGCAAGATGGGTGAATAAATCCCCAAAAGGACCAACACTCAGTATGATTGACAACTTAAGTGTATGACCAATACTTCGTGCAATTGGCAACTATAAATAAAAGACTAACACTTTGTGTGATTGACAACTCTAGCATAAGAGCAACTCTCTGCAAGTGTCTATTAAAGTATCAGACCAACACTTTGTGTAGTTAGTGACTACAAACAAAAGACCAACACCCTGTGTGGTTGACAACTCAATAAAAAATATCAACACCTCATGGTTGGCGACTATGAGTAAAAAGACCAATTCACCATAATCAGTGATAACAGTGTAAAACTAAAACCTCGAGAAGCTGGCAACTCAATGAAAAATTAGAACATCTTGTAGATGGATAAAGATAGCATTTTCTTCACTAAGTATAAGATAAACAACATATTCATAGAAATAACAATGCATTCTCACACCCCATATGAGAAGGACTTGAACAATAGGATGTAAACCATGCAAAAAAAAATGTTTCCTTTCATTTGAAAAGGCTTGTTTACATGAAGCGAGTAGGAAAATGTATAAAATTTCTATATAAAAAGGTCTAGCTTACTTGCAAGTACTATAAAAAAAATTACAAGGAAAATAGAAAAATGAAAAAGGCTAACTAGTGCTACTCTCATCGTCATTTGTATCAAAGTCAGATCTAATCAGGGCAAGTACATTTTTAAGATCCAAGAACATGACAACCAAATAAACATGCTATACTAAATGAGTAATGACAAATTTGGGGTCCTCCTTAACTTTTTCTACAAGATCGATTAGTACTTAGAATCTAGAAAAAAGGAAAACTCTAGTTCCTTTTGAAACTCCTCAGTATGGTGGGAGATCTCTTTTTCAAGCTCTTTTGACAAGCGTCAATTTCACCACAACCTTTTCTTACTCCTCTTCTTGCTCAATTTCTAGCCTCACCTTAGAGTTTAACTAATTTGGATTCGATGTGGACAAGTTTCTCCTTCAACTCAATAAGCTCTTATAGCAAACCGCAAATAACTTCTCTTTTCCAAGAAAGAATGCCTAACAAATATCATATGTTGATTGCCAAGATATATTGAGCGGTCATCACGAATATGATAATCTTCTAGAAGGAAATGACTCCAAATTTTTTCCAAGTCGATGGAGAAAATTGCGACCAAGGTGAAAGGCCTCATTGGCTTGGCCTTATTTGCAATATGACTCTCTGAATCTACTCATAATCGACTCTTCACTCCTTTGTCTTTTCTACCAACTTTTCCTTGGTGAAGACAAGGAGCAGAGTTTTCGGTCTTTTTCTAGACTTTTATGAGGTTGAAGTTGACCCCACTTCATCAGTTTGCTCACCTCGACCAACCTTAATGGGTAAGGTCCCAACATCACACATGTCTAGGAAGCATAGAATTATTGAATTCATGGGAAATAAGGTAGAGTTGTCATCTCTTGACAAACAAAAAAAAATTGATATAAGTAGGTAAGATAGATAAATAAACTAGAAAGCGAGTCGACAAGCGGAATCTTACTTTGAAAATGATCATGAATCTTACCATATAGAAAGGGTGTGATGTTCATTAACTAGTTGATCTTGGTCATGGATTTTCTTCTCTCGTCGATTCACATCTGGCACAAATGCTTAATATGATGAAAAAGAAATTAAGGTAGTTGGCACCAACCTCTCACTTGAAAACTTAACAAAACAAAGTTAAGAATACTTAACTTTGTCGCAAGTCAACCACTCGACGAATACCAAAAAATGAACTTTGCCATCACCATGATACCTCATAGCAAAAACATAGAAAATATATAGTTAAACTCCATTCGAGCTCATTCTACATCAAATACATCAGGAAGGTAGTGATGTTTTCCATAAAATTTGACAATATTTTGGGTGAGTACCCTCCACCCACTCAAAGTGCAATGGGAACCACAACTTGAACCATAAATGGGGGAGAGGCATGCACAACTCATCCGGCCTCGATGTATTTAAAGGCTCATTTGACAAAATTTTGATAGCATCGCAACGTTATCCCCATATAGGAGGTTGTATAGAGAGTGTTGGATTTTCTCACCTCTAAAAAAGTGGCATGGTGTTTGCAACATCATGGCCATATGTCTTTAAACCTATCTTTGAAAAAAGCATGCATAGGCCTTCAAGTATCTACACAACTTAATTTTGATTTAGATTTTAGTTTTAAGTTTTAGGTTCATTTATTTTAGTTTATTTTGGATCCTTTTGTAGTGCAATATCTAAAATATTTGATAGCTTTCTAGCATTATCCCTATAGGGGCTACATTGATTGTGCATGCCCATCATTCCAAGAAAGGTGTGTATGGGTGGTTTAAACACTATGACCAAAATTTGTCATCCCATCACATCAAGAAATGCATATATGGGTCCTTCATACTTCCATAAAATATTAATTTGCTCTCTATGCCAAGAAAGGTGTGTACATGTATTTATATATTTGCAAGCAAATAGAGGTTTCAGGTTTTCCTACCATGTCAAGAAAGATGTGTATGTGTACTTATTTTAGTAACATCCTCCTCCCAAGATGCCAAGAAATGCTTTTCACAAAATATAAATTTTCTCAATGAATTGGAAAAATGCACTAGAGTACTTAATTTATATTTTTCGCTATCATGTTGTAACAAACATGCAGTACATAAGTGATTTCAACATTTTCATGTTTATACCTTGACAAAATTTATAGGCTTGATGCAAGTGTCATGAGTTTCAAGGCCATGCAATGTATCGAGGGGGAGAAATTTTTCCTCTCTTTATCTATTTTTGGCTGGTGGATTTCTAGAGAGATTAAGTAGGAGAGAGAGAGCTAGAGTGAGATGGAGGGAAAGAGTAAAATTTTTCTATTAAAGAGAATTGAGAGAGTTTGGTGGTTTTAGATTTGGGTGAGCCATGAAGATGATGGTGACTTGGGTTAGTGGTGTAAGTTAGTGTAGCAAGGAGTTAGAGAGGAGATGGGTGAGTGGTGTGTTAGTTAAATGGAGGAGGAATCTGAGGTGATCGAAACAAGGCCATTCGACCATCAGAGTTTCACAAAGAGGTGAGATGGGAGTTCCCTAGGATGGTTATTACTGGGAAGAATCAAGAGAGGATGATTGAGGAGAGAGGATGCTAGCATGGGGCTCTACAAGCTTTATGCAGAACCGGATGGAAGGTCACCCATTTGCTCTCTGAGATGGGGAAGAGATTGGTGTGGTGTGAGTTGCCGAACGGGGATGTGTGGCATGTAGAGATAATGGAGGGAGAAAATGGTGTGGCTGTGTGTGAATGAATGGGAGAGAGCAGGAGGTCAAGCAGTTATTTTGATTGTGATGGAGGCACATGATGTTGGATGTTAAGGCATAGGTATGTGAGGTATGAGATTCACGTCAATGGTTTCACATATGGGTGAGATGGATTTATGATAGCCTCGATTTGTGCAATATTTACCTTAAAATGCATATGATTTCAACAAAATTTCTCGTGCGATAATTGAGGGAAATATGGGTGTCTACTTTAGGCAATTTCAACCTTTTAGTCATAATAGTGTGGTTTGTTTCACTATCGAATGCCTTTTGGGAGATTTATTCATCAATCGAGTTGATTTCAACTCAAATTGTGCAACATCACATTCGTTCACTCTCACATGCCCAAGTTTAATCGAATTGATTGCAGATGGTCTCATTTATTAGATTTTGACATTTTGATGATATTGGTGCAATCAATTTCATGAACAAAGGTTTTGGATGTTGTTGTGGCCTCTAAATTCCAATATGTTTGAAATCATATCAATGACTTATTTTCTCCATCCATCGATGTCACACATTGTGAGATGTACAATTTAGTAAATTATGATTTTTTGGATGCAATGATAGAGTCTGTTTATTAATCAGAAGTCATTTCGATCAGTTTCACTGACAATTGGGGTATTTTGATTTTGATTTGCAAAACATTTCATCCATACTTCGTTGAATTTTCCATCTATGCCCAATTTGACTTATGGATCATATGTGGAGGTCAACATTGGTCTATTGATGTGTAAGGAGAGGGATGATGAGTTAGCTTTGTGAGAGAGAGGGATGGGGTTTTAGGCTATGGGGAGAGATGAGGATGAGGTGTGTATAAGAGAGAGGGAGAGTAGTGATATTTTATGCAAGAGAGTGGGAGGAGGTCGGATGGCTGCTACTGAGGGCTTCTATGTGCTAATTAGGGAGAGTGATGGAGGATGCAAACCCAGAGCATGCGGTCTAGAGTTAAAGAGTGATGTGGAGCAATTTGGTGCTCAATACAAGAGAGAGCGGCAGCTAGAAGAGTCGGGATCAAAAGGCTTGATTGGAGATGAGCAAAAAAAAAAAAGAAAAGGAGATAGGTTAGGATAGTGCTTGTTGTTGTTATGAGATTGAAGGAGTTGATTAAGTGGCATGCATACTTGAGTTGACGGTTTGAAAATGAGCCAGGAAAGGAGGTGACATGAGATGGAGGTGAGCATGATCTTGAGAACAAGAAAAGGAGTGGCAGGAGAGTGGGATCATAGAAGTTCTAGGTGATGTGGAAAACATAATTCTTTGTAGCATTTCTTAATATAATCATAATTATATAGATATTTATGTATATGTAATTAAACAAAAAGAACATAATTATTATAATATAAGTATAGTTTTATATTATGTATATATAATAAGTTTAATTAGACATTATATACATATATAATAATTATATCTTATAGTTATAGCAATTTTCTTATTGCTCAAACATGTCAATTTGCTATTGTTGTCTTGCACATCAATGAAATTTTGATAGATTGATCAATTTTTATTATGATCAAAACATTTTTAATTAATTATATAAATTTCTTTGCTCGCTTATCATTAACACCATGCATTAACTCAGTCAAAGTTATATAATTTTGTAGAGTATATGTATATATCAACAATGTGAGCTATATACACTTAGTAGATGAGGTTGGGTTAGCTGCACTCTAAGAAGCTAATGGTTGGTAGGGATTCTTTGCCCGAGGACATGTTATGGCCTTTGGTTGGTGGCATTTCTTTGAGGCCAACAACCGAGGTTTATGTGGCCAACAATGTCAAGCCAATGGCCTCTAATGTTGGTGGTCAGTTGCTGATGTTAAAAATAGTTCTAGGATAGAAATTGAAGTCAAACTAAAATGGATTTCTTAAGGAATTAAGAATAATAATGAATTATCAATAAATTTTTTATTATCATATATAAATAAAGAATGGTTTTATTTTTCTTTGATAGTTTGGAGTTGAGCTTTATTTTATCTTTCTTTTGATATAAAGTAAGCTAAAAATGGGAAATAGAGATTTAAGTAATAAAAAATAAGAAATGGAATACTAGAGAGATAAAAGGAAGAGTGAGTAAATATTTGTAGTTTTTATGCATTTTTTTGGACTGGTGGAATATCTCTATGATAGTCATAGTGAATGTTGGAGAATGTTGCCAAACCAAATAAATCTCTCTTCTTTTCAATTTTTTTAGTTAGTTTTCTCATTTGCTTATGTCTTTTCCTTAAGACAAAGCAATTTCAAGGGAATTTGCATATAGTACCTTTTTCAAATTGTCTTATTAAAGGAACTCATTAGTGGTTATTTCTTTGAGCTGTTTCAATATCATTTGATTGTTAAAATAGTGATGGTTGCATGGATGAGGCTTAAATATCCACACATTGCTATCAGTGCACTTGCTTCATAAGTACCCATTCTTTAATTTGAAGATATTACCCCTCCAGAGTCATTTTATGACATTGTTTCTAGTGATTTCAAGGTTTGAACGTTCATACGAAAGCTAAGATGTTTTAGAATATTGATACTTTAAATGCCAATATGTTATTTTTCAGCATGAAAGTATATTTTTTTGCTTCTCTAAGGAAATCTTGGCATGTGTTGGAAGCTGAAGGGAAATGTGATGATGGCCTCATCAGTCTTAGCAAAAAATTTAGGCTATGCAAGTAAGGGTGTTTGATAAATATTTACCAGACATCACCTTCTACTTATAGCGTGAACTTGGTTTTCTCAGATGTTTTTAATTTCTTTCAACATATTCATCTTTTGATTACCAGCTAGTTCCTTTCTTGTTGAATGGTATGGAACTTAATAACACAAAATAGCTATCAAACTAGTTAGACTCTGCATATAACTATCTTGCGATGGAGATTATCGATTTTGATACTTTAAATGCTATCAAACCCTAAGATATTGGCATGTGACTCTTTTTTAGTTGCATCTCATTGTAGACATAAAATTGCATACCTAAAGCCTTAATAAAATTGTGAGTCAAAATACATTAAAACAAAAAAAAAATATTGCATTAATCAAGTGCATAACATACAAATCATTATCTTAGGGCTAAGAAGTGAGTCTAGGCTTTTAGCTTTCTTTCCTAAATGCAATAGTCTAGCCATCTTGCATACATATTGGAATCATGATTTTAAAATCTATTAGGTTGTGTTTTTGCTAGCAACCCTTCCAGGTGGGTAATAAGTCTAGAAGAGTCAAGGATATGTTTATTTTTTCAAGTGAGAAAATAAAACCAATAATTCCTTGAAATTAGATTAGGTCGAGCCTCTGACTTACATCAGAACCACTTTTAGACTTAGATTTTGAAGCATTCTATTGGGATAAGTTTTCAACTTCTAGGTGTTTCTATAGTCTTATGTTGTCAAAATCTAAATCTTAGATTTCTAGTAAAATGTAAACTCATAATTTCAATAACTTCAATTTCAAAAAAAAAATGTAATGTCTAACACTAGGATAGTGAATTACTTACTAGGCATCTCAATATCTAAAACATTTCATACTTACTCTGATTGGCGTAAATCTTCCTCCTTGAAGTGTTTCATTTTGAATTTCTAAATTAACAATGTTTTTAAGGCAAGCTTTAAAATCCATAGAGATAATAGTCAATTTCTTTAATCAAGGGTATTCTTAGGAGGTATTCTTTTCCTTCTAAGATATAATTAACTACAGGGGCTTGTCCTTAGAGAACTATGAACCTTATAATAAAATAAACCTATCTTACTTTTTTATGTTTAGGGAAAATCTACATTGAAGACCCATCAACCTTAGGAGTCCTTATTAAGTAATCAAATTTATTATAGGGAAATATGTTTATCTTTTGAGATGATATATTTATCCCTTAATGACTTATTTAATTACTTAAATAAGTATCGCTAAGATCTGCATGGTGTCATAAATTGTCTCCATAGATTTTTTTGGCGACCTCACTTGAGAGAATTCTTCTCTCTATCTTTAGAAATAGGCTTTTATCTTTTATACATCGGTTTGTTTTATTGGGTACCCTCCATTTCATTCTTGGTAGAGCATACACAACATCTATAAAATGAATTATAACACACGCTATATTTGATAAAATTAAATAGATGGGTTTGGAAATATTCATGATCACTCCCTTTGGTTCTTGATGAGTTGAGGTTCTGCTTAGGTTTTGTATCAAGGGTAGATTCCCAAAAATCACACAAAATCCATCACACAATGAGGAATTACAAGGTCGACTATGGTTTTTGAAGGTTACCTCACCGAGGATGATTTTCGATGGTGGTGATGACTCGTGCATTGAGTGAGGAAGAAGCCTTAGTCGGCTTAGATCCTCTCATGTTGAAACAAAGTTTTCTCTAGTGATCATCATTTCCTCACTGAAATCCACTTAGTTTTGAAGTATTTCTCCAAAATGAAGTGGGGTGATTGCCAATGGCTTTGGGAGCTCTAGGAGAAGGAGAATGAGAGAAATGGGGTTTACTTCAGCCTCTAAAGTCTTAGAATGAAAAGTGAATGAAAATGAACTAAATCCCACTTTTTGTTTTAATTTTTGGCTCCAAACTCATGTCATTTGGCATGGGGTGGTTTGAAGTGGAAGAGAATCATCCTAGGTGGCTCTCCCTAGGGTTGGCTATGGCATGAGAAGTGGCTGCCATCAAGGAAAAGTGGGTGTCCTAGCCAAGGGGAGGTGAGTGTCCTTCATGCCAAGTGTTCCAATGGAAGAGGTGAGGTGATTTTACCTCCCCATGAGTCATGGCTACCCCAATCACTCCTTGAGTCAGAAAATCAGTGTCTCTGGTGCCTATGTGGACCAATGGATGAGTGCCAAGTGGTCAAGGAAGAGAAATGACCACTTAGGAAAGTGTCTTTTCTCATGGAATGCCCTTGACCTAAGGGCAAAGTGGTCATTTGACATTGAATTTAATTTGAGCAGATTTGAAATGGGTCAAAGTATGTTGGACCAAATTTCATGTCATTTGAATCTCATTTGGTTTAATTTGGGTTTATTCAGGTCAAAATGGGTTAGGTTGACCAATTGGTCAAATTGGGTCAACTAAGATTTGGGTCAAATTTAAATGACTATTTAGAGTATATTGGTTCAATTGGTTTCAATTAATTTGGTTTAATTTGGATTTAATTTGGATTTTGGCCAATTTGATCCTTTAGGTCAATTTGGGCTAAGTTGACCATTTTGACCCAATTGACCAAATTGGCTTGAATCATGGCTTGGTTTGGGTTTAGTTGATCTTTTGAAATGGATTGGTACCTTTATTTCCAATCAATTTGGTTTATATTTGATTTTGGCTTGATTTGACCTTTTAGGTCAAGTTGGGTTCATGGTCAATTGGGCTAGGTTGGGTTTAGTTGGCCAATTGGTTAAATTGGATTTAATTAAGTCTTTGGTCAATTTCAATAATCAATTTAGAGTGAACATTAGCCATTTTATCTTGGCAAAATTTTAAGTTGTAAAGTGATCATTTATTAGTTGTGAGATCATTTTTTTTTATTTGGATAGGTTGGTATATTTGAGAGAGATTTATTTTATCAAAATTTATTATTTTGTATTTTTCTTTTTGTGTTGTAAAATTTATATTGGGGTTGAACTCGCCCTTTTGTAGGAGAGTACATATTATTGTTGGGGTTGTACTCGCCTTGTTATAGGAGAATGCTATTTGTATGTTATTTTGCATTTAGTGGATTCCTAGCCAAGGGTGGTTAGGCATAGACATAGGTCGATTTTAGGATTTGGCCGAACCACATAAAAATTATGTGCCTATTGTCTCTCTTTACTTTACTGTATTTTTTTTTTGTAGCATTAAGAATTGTATATTATCATTATAAAATCAAAAAATAAATTTCTATTAAAACTTAAAATTTAAGATGTAACTTTTAAAATTTCATATTATCTCTTTAGGATTTATTGTAGGTATTTGAGCATTAGTTTATAAATTTATCCCCAAGGACTTTTGTACTTTTTCTTTGTGGCAATAAAATTCCCTTAATTTTCATATAAAAAAAACATTAACCCTAAAACCTACAACCTTAAACCCTATATCCCAAATCCTAAACTCTGAACCCTAAATCCTAAACCCTAAAACCCTAATCCCTAAACCCTAAAAACATGAAAACCTAAACTAAATAAAACCTAAAAATAAAATAAATCAAAAAAATCTAAATTGAAATAAAATAAAATAAAAACCTAAACTAAAACCTAAACCTAAACCTAAAACTAAAAATAAAATAAAATAACAAATAAAAAATAAAGTAAAAGTGAAACTAAATAAACTAAATAAACTTAAACTTGCGGTTTACTTAATTATAAAATAATAATAAATAAATAAATAACCCTAATAATCCACCAAAACCACTAAATCCTAAATCTTAACACTCTACCACATACCACTAAAACCTTAAACCTAACTAGCCACAGGCCCTCACCCTAGGCCACCCACCCTGACCTACCACAAATCCTAAACCCAATCTAAACCCAAATCCTCCACACCCTAAACCTAAACCCACCTGAGCCACTGGCCCATGAGCCACAAACCCTAAAACCTAAACTAAATAAAACTTAAATATAAAATAAATAAATAAACCTAAACCTAAATAAAATAAAAATATAAGATAAAATAAAGCCTAAACTAAAACCTAAACCTAAAACTAAACCTAAAAATAAAATAAAAAAATAAAAACTAGACCAAAATATAAATATAAACCTAAACTAACTAAAAAAATAAACATAAAAATAAAAAATCTTAATAAAATAAAACTAAACTTACAATAAAAATAAAATAACCCTAAAATATAAAATAAAATAAAAAAACTAAATAAAAAATAAAAAAAATATAAAATAAAATAAAATAAAACCTAAATCCTAAATATAAATAAAACCTAAACATAAATATAAACATAAACTAAATAAAATAAAATACACTAAAACTAAACCTAAACTTAAATTAAAAGTAAACCTAAAATAAACCTAAAATAAAAACCTAAGACCTAAATCTAAAAGAATAAAAATAAAAACCTAAACCTAAAAAATAAAAAATAAAACCTAAAATAAACTAAACCTAACCTAAACCTAAACTAAGTAAAATAAAATCAACTAAAAATAAACATAAACCTAAATTAAAAATAAACCTAAAAATAAACCTAAAATAAAAACTTAAACCTAAAAATAAAAAATAAAACCTAACCCTAAAAAATTAAATAAAAATAAAACTAACCTAAAAAAATAAACCTAAACTAATAACTAATAATAATAGTAATAACTAAACTAATAACTAATTATAATTAACTAATAACTAAAACTAATAATTAATAATAAACTAATAATAAAACTAATAATAATAACTAATAAAACTAACTAAACTAATAATTAAACTAAACTAAAAACCTAATAATTAAAAACCTAACCCCAATAATAACTAATAACTAAACTAATAACTAAACTAAATAACTAAACTAATAAACTAAACTAATAACTAAAGTAATAACTAAAAACTAAAAACTAACTAAATAATAAGAAAATTAATAATTAACTAATAACTAAAAAATTAATAATAATAAATTGATCAAACTAATAACTAACTAATAACCAAAATTAAATAACTAACTATTGACCTCATCTTTAGGATGAGCTCTCAACCCCCCATCTTAGACATGGGACTTCTCTTAGACACTAAGAGTCTCCTTAGTCTTAAGACACTTCTACTGATTAGGTGGCAATCAACCTAGCCTTAGAGACTTAGAAGAGTTAGCCATAGAAATAGGTCGGGTGTTAGGAAAATTTGCCTATATAGCTTGAACCAAATTCCTCACTTCCTCCCGTCAAGATAAACTCAAATCAACTCCAAATTCATTGAAACTTGGCCCAACCCATTTTTCAATCTTACCAAACATTCTCAAACTGAAATCCAAGCTAAATGACTATTTTACCCTAGGCCATAGGGTAACCTAAAATCAAAACCACTTGGAATTTGGTCAATTCCTATCATGGACACTTGGCATCCTCTTAGTGGACCAAATGGTCACTAATGGACATGGTGCACATGACTCAATGGGTTTGGGTCAGGCCAACCCAACCTAAGGCTAAAATCGACCACCCGATGGACATGAGCACATGGGAATCCTTCCTCCACCTTGTTTTGCACATGGCAAACTTCCCCACTACCTTCTCTGGCCAAAATCAAATGCCATGCAACTCTAAACGACCAAAATAACCCATTGAATAGGGTGTATTGGATCAAAATAGCATAAGCACTCACAACCATCCGATTCACATAGGGGGAGATATAATCCCCTAAATTCCACTTGAATTCAATAGAGCCACACTCAATTGAGCTAAGGGAACTCAGAGCTAGCATTTGCAAGTCTCCCTAAGCTTCCTAAAGTGAATTCCAATTCTCCATTTTGGTTTTCTTAGTAGACTAAAATAGGGGCTCCTCCATTTCCAACTTAATATGCCTAAAATTAATCCAATTCCTCCTTTGATCACCTTTAGAGGGCCTTATCGAACTCATCCCAAGCTTCTTCCAAGCTCCAAAGGCAAGGGAGGTGGGACTTTGATCAAGCCGAGCCCAATTGAAGGAGAGCTTGATTCATAGAAAGATCCACTCAACCAAATTACCTTAAATCTTCAACAGGGATTCATCTCAATTAGACGAAGCTACCTCAACAGATTTGAGCACCGGTGATAGCCTTCGATGAGGTATGCCTCCAACCCGAGCTTAAAATAGATAGTGTCTAGTCTTTTATGAAAGAAAGTTTCACCTCATGAGAATTTGACCATTAGATCTTCTCCCCTTTACTCCTAGATGGTGTGGGTTGAGTTTGAGCTCAATTCAAGCTCAATCAAGCTCGAATCTTACCATGGAAGGTGGATGGTTCCCCTTTCCTGTAGGGAAGCTTAGGAATGAATCAAGATGTGTATGATCCATAGATTAATCCCTTAATACTACGGGCTTTATCTCAGCTGTCTGATCTTTGATCGGACGGATTAGGAGAAAGTGCGTAGCGCCACCATTGATGTGGCACTATGATGTGACAACTTAAGTGGCCTCTCCTATTATGCCATGTGGAAAGCATGCACTACGTCAGCCTCCATGTGGTGCTGACGGGATTAGTTATTTAATTAGGGATTTAATTAATTATTCTTAATGGATAAATCTTCAAAATAACATAATTAATTCTAGAAAAATCATAAAAATACAAGGTAAAATGCACTGTGAAGATATTTCTTAGGAGCATAATCTAAAAATATTTCCAATGGATTTTGAATACTGTATTTTCCTCAATTAGGGTTTTAATGAAAATTTAATAACTCTAATTACCCTCTAATTACTTCATTAATTCATTTCAAATTTCTCTGGTTTATTTAATGGGATGACTTCTGCCTTGTCTAATTTTCTTGGGATTTATTGATGAGTGAATTAGGGAAATCATGTAATGAATCCTTAATCACCCTCTTTATGTAATTAAGGGTAATTAAGCATGTGAATAGTGGTTTAGCCCTTTTTAAGTTAATTAAGCTTTGCTTAAGTGAAGAAGAGGTTTATGGAATGGATTTGGGGAATTTTCCTTAAGCCATTCGGTAAACCCTTTTCCTTCCTTAATCCAAACTTAATTAAGGGCTAACACAATAATCACTTACTTAATTAAATATTTCAATCCAAACTTAATCAATCCAGATAAAGGATTCATAGATTCGATATGGAAGAGGATGAATTAGAGCAATATCTAGAGATTTTTATAGTCACTGGCAGCTTTTCACTTGCTTTTTTTGGGTTTGATCACTTGCTTTGGAGGAATTTGGACTATATGATGAAGCAGGGGTGGTACTTTGATAAGATTCCCTCCTAGGAGTTTAATTTCTCTGCTCTGACCTCGGACAGGTCATTATATACTAGGGACAACAAGCAAGAAGACAAGAATCATATGTCACCTATTTTCTTTCAATAGTGAGTCATAATGCCTAGATGCTAGATTAAGCTTCCACACTTGGACACTTGAACAATATTATCTTTTTTTTAGTTGAAAGAGAAATACTATGGGTCAAACCAACCAATATGTTGATCTACTTCATCTTAAAAACCTCTTTTTTATGCTTGTCCACTTTGAATGAGAATGAGTACAATACCCTTGTCTTGGATTTCCTTATATATGAGTCATGTGACTTTCCTTGACTAAAATCTAAACTTATGATGGAACTCTTATCACCTAAGAGATTCTATGGAGTTGGTCATCCCACACAACTTCCTATTTGCTCAAAATTTTGGGTATTCTTATCTTTTCATTGTGTAGTAGCTAGTAGTGCTTTTGTCCTGAGTTTAAGCTTATCTTTTTCTTTTCTTGGATTTTATTAGCTATGTTGCCTACTTTGCTTGATAAGTTCTACTTTCCGCCTGGTCACACATACATATTCCTAGTTTACTTCTATATGTGATAGAACTCATATGTCATAGATCATATAGAAAGCATATGTTGCCTATGTGACCAAGAAAGTTATCCTACAATAGGTATGTGCTTTCGTCAGAGGCACTTCAGTGATGTTTGACTTGACATATCATTCAAGAGAGAGTGAGTCATCAATCCAATTCCTATGTTCATGGTGAGTGAAAATGATGCACTACATAGATGCCATTTTTACCCTTCAAAAGCAAGCCCCGAGCTGGTCCATGGAGTGTAGCTAATCTCCCTAATATCTCAGATCGAGGGACAACTCTATCTCTGCTTCTGCTCATGCACTTATGAAAGCAAACTCATGGCCAAACCTAGTTCATGAATGAGCCAGCAAGTGGTAACTACTCTTTATCTATCATCTCTTTTGAAGAAGCTACTGAGGCGCTTTCAAAATGTCGTGACTCTCAGTCATCTATCCTCTTTTCACCTAAAAATTATGAATTGGGGGAAGGCTTTCCTTCTTTGTTGACTTTAACTGATACCGGCCGATAGCCCAATCTCTTAGTCTCGAAACTCATTTTCTATTCTCTCTTTTCAGTCGAGCTAGTTTATACCTCCTCTCCTTGGGAAACTCAATAGGGATCTTAGTAGCTTTGAGGAAAGCAATGGGAAAGAGATCTTAAAAGGGACAAGCAACTCATTAGGGCAGCAAGACAAGACAAGACAATGAGAAGTGGCTTTCTGAGAAGAATTCCCACCTAGACCGGGAGTGAGAACTCCATCTTCTTGAAGCTAATTCAAGTTCAAAACAGCTTGACAGATCACAACTAAGAAAAGAGAGAGAAGTGAGATTCAAAATTGGAAATTTTGAATCCATCTAAAACTTTTCATCCACCCATGGGAAAAATCTTAAACATGATTTTCCTTAGTGAAGTCACATTTCCATTCGAAACTTTTTATCCACCCATGGTCTTTTTGTATAAAATACATTTCTCTACTTCAATTATAGTAGTTTAGAATTGTTGAATCTCTAGACTCAATGGAGAGGTGCGTAGCAAAGAGATGAGTGTCATATCCACACTAAACAAAAAGAAAGACTAAAAAATCATAACTTGCTTAATCATAGGCTCACAAGTAGGATTTCTCACATCCTTGCTACTAGCTTGCCTGCCCTATTCTAATGAAAAGAGTGTCTTCCCACTAAGGAACTCTTTACCATCACCTTTATAGATGATGATCTTTTATGAAAAACTAGAGATCATAATATACCTTTGTATGTGACTGTGGTAACACTCTTAGCAGAATCCTAGTAGACCCTGGATCTTCAGTGAATGTCATAACAGTTCATACTTTTGAACTTTTATCACTGAATACAAAGAAATTTTGTTCATACAGATTGATGATTCATGGCTTTAATAAAAAAAAGGAAAGAAGACCCTTAGTTATCTTGCACTACCATTGTAATTAGGTGATTTGAAAACTAAAGTCCATGTGATTGATGGAAATACCTCTTTTTGAGCTTTTTTAGGACAACCATGGCTTCACGAGTACAAGATGGTGCCATATACTTTGCACCAATGTCTCAAATATACCTATGGAGGAGAATAATTTTCTGTTCAGGGTGATTTACAACCCTTCTTCATAAATGAAATTGGTGTATATGATGATGCTGAGTACTTTCTTCCCAACCAAACTATTCGATGGCTCTTCCTATGGGAGGGAAAGTACATTTAGAACGGAAGTCTAAACCTCTTCATCCCGACTGGAAACTTAGGAAAAGGAAAGGCCTAAACCAAGCATCATAGAATTGATGTAGAATCTTATATAGACTATTTACTAATCATAACTAATAAGGAGAGCAACCTACTTAGCAAAATATGCTTCAATTTCATTTCGATTCATGATTAGAAACCCCTTATGCTATTTTTGAGAGATAAGACCCTTCCCTTTCCCTTTTTAGGTACATATGACCTCACTTTGGATACGAATCCACTGCTTCTTCCGGATAAACTAGAAGGCTCACTAGTTGAGTACTTGAATTGACAATTAATAATATATGATACATCCTTAACTACTATTGCTTTTGATGTGATGGATTTAGATGTGGATTTGGATGCTCGCATGGCTTCGATTGATCATTTTGGAACCAATAACCAATAAAATAACTAAAACTAAATTAATAACTAATAACTAAACCAAATAACTAATAACTAAAAAAAATAAAACTAATAAACTAACTAAAAAACTAATAAAACTAATAAAACTAAACTAAAATAATAACTAACTAATAATAATAATAAATAACTAATAATAATAACTAAATAAATAACTAATAACTAACTAAAATAATAACTAATAAAGCTAATAATAACTAACTAATAAACTAATAAAACTAATAACTAATAAATAACCTAAATAACTAATAAAAACTAACTAAAACTAATAATAATAGTTAACTATTAAAACTAAACTTACTAAAATAAACTAATTATAACTAATAACTAAATAACTAAACTAAAAAACTAAAAATCTAAAATTGATAGCTAAAATAAAAATAAAACTAATAAAAACCTAAAAACTAACTAACTAATAATAAACCTAATAACTAATAATAAAAAACTAACTAAGAATTAATAAACTAATAATAATAATCATAAATTAGAAAACTAACAAATAATAACTAAATAACTAACTAACTAAAAAACTAAATAAATAATTAATAATAATAAAACCTAATAAACTAAATAATAACTAAAACTAACAACTAATAATAACTAATAATAACTAACTAACTAATAACTAACTAAAATAACTAATAATAATAACTAACTAATAACTAATAAAAAACTAACTATAACTAAACTAAATAACTAAACTAATAAACAAACTAATAAACTAATAAATAACTTAAAACTAATAATAAACTAAACTAACTAATAATAAAACTAAAAGTAAACTAAATTAATAAATAATAAATAAACTAATAACTAATAACTAACTAATAAATAATAATAATAATAAATAAAAATAACAAAATAATAACTAACTAATAAAACTAAAATAACTAAATAATATAACTAACTAATAAACCCAAAAAACTAATAATAACAAATAACTAATAATAATTAATAAAACTAATAAACTAAAACTAACTAAACTAATATCTAATAAACTAACTAAACTAACTAATAAAAACTAATAACATAACCAATAACAAATAAACTAATAACTAACTAAAACTAAAAACTAAATAATAACTAACTAAAAAAACTAACCTAAAATTAACTAACTAATAAATAATAAATAATAACTAATAAAATAAATAAATAACTAATAACTAAAACTAATAAACTAAATAAATAACTAATTAATTATAACTAACTAATAATAATAACTAACTAATAATAACAAATAAACTAATAATAATTAATAATAAATTAAATAATAATTAATTAATATTAATAAAAAATAAGCTAATAACTAAATAAATAAGTAACTAATAATAACTAAATAACTAACTAATAAAACTAACTAAACTAAAAACTAATAAAACTAATAAAATAAACTAATGACTAATAACTAAACCTAACTAATAACTAATAATAATTAAATAACTAATAATAAAACTAACAAAACTAATAAACTAGCTAATATATAAAAATTAAAACTAATAATAATAATTACTAATAACTAATTAACTAACTAATAAATAAAATTAAAAAAACTAAACTAAATAACTAAACTAATAAGAAAACTAATTGATAAACTAATAACTAATAAATGAACTAACTAAACTAATAACTAATTAAACTAATAAACTAACAAAACTAATAAATTAATAATAATAATAATAATAACTAACTAATAATAATACTTAAATAAATAACTAACTAAAAACAAATAATAAACTAAATACTAAACTAAAAACTAACTAACTAAAACTAATATAATAAACTAAAACTAAATAAACTAAAAAACCAAAAACTAAAAAACTAATAAACTAATAAACCAATAAAATAATAAACTAATAACCAATAAACTAATAAGTAATAAAAAAACCAACTAAAAAAACCAAATAACTAACTAATAACTAATAAACTAATAAACTAATAACTAAACTAATAACTAAACTATAACTAATAACTAAATTAGTAACTAATAAATACTAAACCTAATAATTAATAAAACTAATAAACTAACTCATAACTAAACTAAAACTAACCTAACTAAGAACTAATAACAAACTAAACTAACTAACTAATAAATAAACTAAAATAAATAACTAATACACTTAATAACAACAAAATAAACTAATAACTAATAACTAAATAACTAATAATAAGTAAACTAATAAATAACTAACTAATAACTAATAACTAAAACAAATAAAAACTAATAACTAAAACTAAAACTAAAAGTAACTAAAAACTAAGTAAAACTAAATTAATAAAACTAATAACTAATAATAACCAAAAAAAATAATTAATAAACAAAACTAACTAATAACTAAAACTAAAACCTATTAAAACTAATAATAAAGCTAATAACTAACTAATAACTAATATTAATATCTAACTAAAACTAACTAATAAAACTAAACTAATAACTAATAAGAACTAAATTAAAATCTAAACTATTAAATAATAACTAATTATATTAACTAAACTAATTATTTAATAAAAACTAATAATTAATAAACTTAAAACTAATAACTACCTAATAACTAAAATATCTAACTAATATTAAAAAAAAAACTAATAATAAAAAACTATAAACTAAATAACTAATAAATATAAAATAAATAAACTAATAACCCAAAAATAATAATTAAAAACTAACTAATAAATAATAAATAACTAGCTAACTAACTAATAGTAAAAAAATAACTAACTAACTAACTAAAATAATAAAACTAACTAAAAACTAATAACTAACTAAAACTAATAAAATAAAAAACTAAATAATAAAACTAACTAAAACTAACTGACTAATAAATAAATAACTAATAATTAAACTTAATAAAACTAATAAACTAATAACTAACTAATAAACTAATAATAATATAAAAAACTAAGTAAAAATAACTAATAAATAATAAATAAAAATAATCACTAAACTAATAATAATAACTAATAAAATAGCTAATAAAGCTAAAATAAAACTGACTAAATAATAAACTAATAAACTAACTAACTAATAACTAATAATAATAATAAAATTAACTAAACAAACTAAAAATAATAAGAACTAACTAATAACTAACTAATAATAATAAACCAATAACTAATGATAACTAAACTAAACTAATAACTAATAACTAATAAAACTAACTAATAATTAATAATTAATACAACTTAAATAACTAACTAAAACTAAACCTAAAAGTAATACAACTAATAACTAAATAACTAACTAATAATAACTAAAAACTAAACTAATAACTAAACTAAATAATAACTAATAAACTAAAACCTAAATACTAATAAACTAAATAACTAATTAATAACTAACTAAACTAATAACTAAACTAATAAAACTAGCTAATAACTAAAACTAATAATAAAACCATAACTAATAAAAAAATTAACTAAACTAATAAAACTAACTAATAAAAAACTAAATAACTAACTAAATAATAAAAAAATAAATAAAACTAATAATAATAAACTAATAAACTAAAAACTAAACAACCTAATAAAACTAACTAAACTAAACTAAAAAAATAATAAATAATAAACTAAAAAATAAATAACTAAACTAATAACAAATAACTAAAACTAAATTAAACTAAGTAATAACTAATAAAGTAATAACTAAACTAACTGAAACTAAACTAATAATAACTAACTAAAAACTAAATAAACTAAACTAACTAATAATAACTAACTAATAACCAATAAAATAAATAACCCAATAATAAAAAACTAATAAAAACCAAAACTAATAACTAATAAACTAAAACCAACTAATAATAAATAACAAACTAATAACTAAATAAAACTAACTAAACTAAACCTAATAACTAATAAAAAAATAAAACTAATAATAACTAACTAATAATAATACTATATAACTAAATAATGACTAATAAACTAATAAACTAATAATAAACTAATAAAATAAAACTAATAAGTAACTAATAACTAAAAACTAATAAACTAATATTAATAACTAACTAATAAAAAATAATAACTAAATAATAAACTAACTAACCAATAAAATAATAACTAAATAACTAACTAATAACTAATAAAACCTAATAAACTAAGTAATAAAAATAATGAATTACTAAATAACTAACTAATAAACTAATAATTAATAACAAATAACTTAAACTAAATAATAATAACTAAACTAGCTAAACTAATAAATAATAACTAAACTAATAACTAAAACTAATAATAATAATAACTAACTAAAACTAATAAAACTAATAAAACTAATAAAAATAATAAAAACTAATTGATAACTAAACAAAAGAATTAAAACAAACTAAACTAATAAAATTAATAAACTAATAATAATAACTAAAAATAAAAACTAAAAACTAAGTAATAATAATAATTAAAAACCAAAAACTAACTAAACTAATGCTAAACTAACTAAATAATAATAATTGAACTAAATACCTAATAAAACTAATAACTAATAACCAATAATAAACCTAACAACTAACTAATAACTAATAACTAACTAATAATAACTAAACTTATAACTAATAATAAAACTAATAATAACCAAAATACTAATAAAGCTAATAACAAACTAATAACTAAAAACTAACTAAACTAACTAATAATAATAATAACTTAAAAAACTAACAAATAACTAATAAATAAACTAATAACTAATAACTAATAATAAGTAATAATAATAACTAGAAAACTAAACTAATAACTAATAAAACCTAATAAATAAACTAATAGAACTAATAACTAAAACTAATAAAAATAATAAATAATAAATAACTAACTAATAACTAATTGATAACTAATAAACTAATAAAACTAACTAATAACAAATAATAACTAATAACTAAAATTATAACTAATAACTAAAATAATAACTAAAAAACTAAATAAAACTAAACTAATAACTAATTAACTAACAATAATAATAATAATAATAATAATAATAATAACTAATAATATAAACTAATAAAAAAACTAACTAATAATAATAACTAACTAATAAAACTAAGTAATAATAACAAATAAATAAAACTAAATAACTAAGCTAAAAACTAATGATAATAAACCTAATAAAACTAAAATAAAACTAATAAAGCTAACTAAAATTAATAAAACTAATAAAACTATATAACTAAATGAAACTAATAACTAAAAATTAAATAACTAATAACCATAACTAATATAAAATAACTAACTAAACAAAAACTACTAATTAATAACTAATAAACTAATAACTAAACTAATAATAACTAATAACTAAAACTAACTAACTAATAACTAAAACTAATAATACCTAATAAAACTAATAATAATAAACTAATAACTAAATAATAATAATAATAATAATAATAATAATAATAATAATAATAATAATAATAAAATAAAACTAACTAAATAATAAACTAAAAACTAACTAATAACTAACTAATAACTAATAAACTAAAACCTAATAAATAAACTAATAAACTAATAATAACTAAACTAATAAATAATAATTAATAACTAATAAATAATAAATAATAAATAATAACTAACAAAAAATAATAACTAACTAAAATTAATAATAATAAAACTAATAAAACTAATAACTAAATAATAAAATTAATAATAAAACTAATAACTAACTAATAACTAAAAATAATAATAAATAACTAACTAATAATAATAACTAACTAATAATAAAAATAATAAATAATAAACATAATAATATAAAAAACTAAAACTAACTAATAAACTAAAACTAATAAATAAAAAAACTAAATAAAAAACTAAAAAACTAATTAACTATTAACTAATAAATAATAAATAATAATAAACATAACTAACTAACTAAATAACTAACCTAAAACTAATAATAATAAAAACTATAATAACTAAGTAATAAAAACTAACTAAAATTAATAACAAATAATAACTAATAATAACTAAAATTACTAATAAAAACTAATAAACTAATAAACTAATAATAACAAATAACATAACTAATAACTAAATAACTAATAAACTAATAATAACTAACTAATAATAAAACTAATAACTAAAATAACTAATAAACTAAACTAAGTAACTAACTAATAATAATAATTAATAATAACTAATAACTAATATAACTAATAAAAAACTAATAAACTAATAATAACTAAAAATAATAAAATAACTAAATAATAAACTAATAAACTAATAATTAAATAAATAGCTAAACTAATAAACTAAATAACTAAAACTAATAATAACTAAATAACTAATAACTTATTAAATATTAACTAATAAATAAATAACTAAAACTAACTAATAATAAATAACGTAGGATGCATGTAATTTTATGTAAAAAATGATAGACCAACGTGCTAGACGTCCTGACAATGTTAGGTGGGTAATAAGATATTACAAAGGATTTACTATTGAAATATAATTTACTTTATATGATAACATATAATGCTTTAGTTTTTGAGGAGCAAAATTGCTTTTCAATTACAAATAATTCATTTCCACTAGGATAAGTCTGAGGTTTAGATAATAAGGGGTTCTTTCTTTGCCTTCCTTATTAACTTGAGCTAATAAAGCTCCAAGAGATTCATCTAAAGCTACTATACATAAAATTAATGGCTTCTTGAGGATTGAGGCAGCCAAAATAGGATGATTCATCAAATGTTATTTTGAACTTTCAAATGAAGTCTTACATAAATATATAATTCTTCTTTGTTAATATTACAAATGGTTAGCATCTTCTAGATAGGTTTGATATAAACCTCCTTAGGTATACAAGCCTACCCTAGAATGATCTCAACTGCATAATACCTTTAAATGATAGCATTTATATGGTAGCTTTAATTTTCTTAGGATACATTTCTATTCCATGATGCCACACTACAAAGCCTAAAAATTTTTTTGGCACTTCAAAGGATTGATTTTTAGGTTGTAACAATGCAATTGTTCAAAAATAATCTACAAGTCATATAAATGACTCTCCTTTTTTTTCTTTTGATGACTAGATCAATGACATAACATTCAACTTAGTTATGAATCAAATCATCAAATATTCTAGTCATTATTTTTTTTATAAGTTACACTTGCATTTTTGAGACTGTGTAACAAAATATCCCAAGCGAGGTTCTAAACACCATATGTTATTTATCCTCTAGGGCCATTTTTAGTTTGTTATACCTAAATAACCCATCAATAAATGAGAAAATCTCATGCAATGATGTTATATCCACCATAAGTTCAAATATCAACAATGAGAACACATCTTTGGGACAAGCCTTATTCAAGTATCGAAAATCTATGCATTTGCATAGTTGGCCATTCTTTTTTTTCAAGATAATACTTGCTAACCAAGAAGGAAACATTTCTTCTCAATGATGCCTGATTCAATTAGTATCTTTACTTTAGTAATTACTTGTTGTTCAATCTCTAAATGCATGCATCTAAAAGTTTTTTTCTTAGAATTACATCTGATTTAATCTTCAATTTATGGATTGTAAAGTCTAAAGACAAACCTAGAATTTCATTATAATTCCAAACAAAGCAATCTTTGTATTTAAAAAGTTAATTAATCAACTCATATGAATCTTCTGGACCAAATAGCGAACTAATAAAGCTGGTCGCGGGCCTTACTCAATTCCTAAGTTGATCTCCTTTAATTCATCAACAATGGATTTTATTTCTTCTTCAAGTTCTTATGGTGAACTATAATTTGAGTAGTCATCAAGATTATCTGGTATTTCAAGATAGAATTCTTCCAATAGATTGGATGAACTCTCAAAACAATGATCAAACTCCACATGATTACTTATCATTAAATATTACTCATTGTCATTTAATCATCTAATGGTACCAAACCCAATGCCAACTTTAGGTTTTACTTTTTTTTATTTAGTGTCTTATAAGCTTTCCATGTGTTGGGTTCCTCCTTTTGGCCATGTATGAGGAATCAAACTATTATTAACTTTATTTTAGCATAATCAAGATACTAGTAAAAATGAAGTTCTATTATTTATTTATAAGATGAATCTTTGAGCTTTACATCTCCTTTTGAGCTCAAAGATTCAGTAAATAAATTATGATAATTTTTTAACCTCACCTAAAAGTTTAGTGGCAACTTTGATCTCTAGTTAATTTTTTATGTTAAGATAAATGAGTCAAAGTTAAAGTATCCACAAACCTTTTTAAGTTTTCAAAAGTAGATGATTCATGTTCATCTTTAGATGCTTAAGTTTGCTCTTCATCACTATCTGATTCTAATGAGATTTTCAAATTTATTAAAGATCATTTTGATTTGGATCTTTATTAAATCTAAATTCCAAATTATCTTTAATTATAGGAAATTCTTTTCAATTTCTTTTTTTCCCACTTTTTTTCCTTCAATTTCACTTGTCTTGATTTTTTCTTCTATTTTTCATTGATTGCTTAACAATGCCAAATCTCTCAGAATTAGTCACTTTCCTTCTAGGCATTGTTGACCTCACTTCTGGAGTGTGGACCAATCTTTCTTATCTTAGATCTATGAACCTTCTAGACACATAGATTTTCTTAGTGCAAGGCACTTCTAGTGATTAATATGATACTAAACTTAAGCTTAGAGGCTTAGAGGCATAACCCTAATCTTAGAATTAGTACAAATAGGTTTCACCTATCCTGGCATACATAAATAAATAAAACTCACACTATTCACTCATCCAAACATAAGCTCATGTAAAGCTAAACCAACCTCAAACTTATTCAATTAATCTTAATTAAATTAGGTTTTCTAATTCAAGCTCCAAAAATTAATTAGGACCTTAACTTGAGTTAACTCCACTATGATCCTATGACTTAATTCAAACCCATTCAAACAAACTAAGTGTAATTTGATTTTCTCAATCACTTCAATTATTCATTAAATCATTTCAAGCCACTCCAATGCTTGTAATCAAGTCAATTGGACCAAAGGAAGGTGACCAACACATTTGACCTAAAGGGTACAAATTAGCCAAAGCCTAATTAATCATAAATAAATTGCAATCAAAGCCACCAATCAACTTCAAATTCATCATCGAATATATTCCAACCATCCATAACCTCAAGTTGGCATGACCAAGTCACTTAAAAAAAGTGTCCTAAAAGGGGTAATTAAACAAAATCTCCCATTGAATCATATTAAGTTTTCTAATCCTCCATTCATGATTGTAGGTCATTATTGAACACTCCACTATAATCAATTGAATCTAATTAAGCCAATTGGATTCTTTGACCCAATTTGACCTAAAGGGGTTAAATTAAACCAAATCACATCTTAGACCAACCAATAACTAATTCAATATTAAACATAACCTAACTTTCAATTGGATTCAATTTGGTCAACTTAATCTAATTAGCCCACTTAGCCCAATTTGACCTAAAGGGTCAAATTGAACCAATTCACTCCATAATCCAATTTAATTCAAATCAACTACTCTAATCAATCAACAATGATCAATTGAACATAGACCTAACCATGCTTAAGCTAATTTGACCAATTTGGTCAAATTGGTCAACATGACCCATTTGACCCAAATTGAACCATATGGACCAAATTCATATCTAACCCAAATTGAATCAAACCAATTACACTCGTTCACTCTAAATGGCCAATTGAACTTACCCAAGCCATCACTTTGACCCAATTTAGTAAAAATGGTCAAGTTAGCCCAACTTGATTGATTTGACCCAAATGGATCAAATTGAGCCAAACCCAACCAAACTTAGCATGACTCATCCTTGGGTCACCAAGGGCCTACCCAAGTGGCCCAACCCATGTTGAACCCAGTTTGTTGCAAAACCATTGAACCAAGCCATCCAAATGAGATAAAATCCTCACTTGGATGGGTTCTCCACTCTTTTACTCCATGGCAGCCACCTTTGGCTCTTCTTGGACAAGATGACCATTGACCCAACCTAACCCAAAGCTGTTGGATTCAGCCTTTGACCAAGAGAGGGTGAGTCCACCCATGACAATCCATTGGTCCACCTAAGGGAGAGTGTACACCTCATGCCAACCCACTACACTTACTTCTCACCCCCAGCCTTAGCAATCTCCTCCATCTCCATACCGGATGGTGAAAGGCTAAACTAATCCCATCTCTTGGTTTAGATAGAGAGGAGAGTATACTCCTACCCATCGATTCAAACTGAGCATAGAGTTTCTTTAGAGCATTGTGCACACTCCCATACCTTTCCCCGAGCTCCTTGTGCACTCCACCGCTGACAAGGCTAGCTCCTGATTGAACGCTAGAGCTCTATCTATCCAAACTTCCTAAACCTAAACCAAACTCAAATTAACTCTTCCCACACCTTCACCTCACTCCGATGAACAAAATGAATCATTTCTCGAATGATTTGACCACCATAAGATGTCCCAAGACCAACTCTGATGAGCTTTGTGGTGGCGTTTAGCCACAAAGCAATGTTTGGGGAGGAAACTCATGATCTTCTCAGTATGGCCTCGTCTCTTGAATATGAAGCTACCTATATTGGCAGACTGCCAGTCTATAGCTCTAGTTAGGTAAAAATCTATCAATCATAACTTTGGGCCCTAAGTGTTGGTCTTTTTTGAAGTGATTTGAGTCTTCATGTACTCTCCTATAGGATTTTCCTAGATTCATTCATTGATCATTTTGGAGTTGATTTTCCCATCAAATCATCTTTGGTAGCTCAGATCAAGTGATGATAGGATGACGAATCATTGACCATTCATTTCACATAATTAGAATGGATGGTTATGATTAATCACATTAAAAATTTTGATTTAGTCCCTTTGAAATCATGGGATTAAGCTCAGCTGTCCAATCCGAGATCAAATGGTCAAGATGAAATTACATCTACCATGACTGAGTCAGTTGATGGGTTAGACGATTTAAGTAACCAATACTATAGTGCCATGTGAAAAGTGCTGCTGCATTAGCATCTATGTGGCACCCATGATTTAAAGGGTTAATTAGGCTTAAAAATGTAATTAAATGGCTAGAACTTCAAAATATTATATCTAATTGTAGTGGAATCCAAAAATGCAAATAAACTCATTTTTAAAATGTTAGGCATAGGAGAATTAAAAAATAAAATAAATTTCCTAATTTATGCCCAGTGAATAGTGCTTAATCAAAGTTTGAAGCTCAGATTAATTACCTTAATTAAGGCCAAATTTCATGGCTAATTAATTCCAAACTTGGTGGGATGATTCCATGGAATGTTCTCTACCTCCCATAATTTTCTTGGAATTATTTACCATGTTATTTAATGAATTTAGACTTTTAATCCTAATTACCCTCTTTAATGAATTAAATAATTATTAAATTTGATGAATAGTAAAATTAAATAATTAATGATAATTAATCATAGTGGATAGTGGGAATAGTGAGGAGAAATAATTATTTTATCCCCTTTCCTAATTATTTTTGTAAATGTATTTTCTTAAGAGGGTTAATTAACATATGTAATAATTAGCGAATAAATAGGAAAGTTAATGATAAGATAAAAATTAAACAAAATTAATAATTGGTTTAGATAATTCAAACAAAATCTATTAATTTCTCATTATGTGTTTAATAACATAAAGTCATGAAAGAAATTATGATTAACCCATTGATATGGGAAAATCATAAGAGTATTTAACTTAAATTATTTTCTTCTTTAATTAACTCTTAGACATTAGCCTAATTACATTAGATTTTTTTAGGTGCATTGCAAATTTTACTTTCCTAAAAGCATATCATTGAAGGCTCATGATCAAGTAAGTAGTTAATTAAATTAAATAAGTTTGGGAAAGGGTAATTAAATTGATGTGTATAATAGCTTGAACCTAATCAACTCATAAAATACATTTATTTTCTCTCTTTAAACATATCAAATCACCAACAAGTTATGGGGTAACAATTAAATATCATCTCTCCTTTTTGTGTTTTAACAACTCAAATTTCAAAATCAAATTGTATAAGAACTTTAGTTAACCTTAAAGAATATTTATTTGACTTGATTGTCCTTAGTATTTAATGTAATTGAGTATATTATGTGGAAATATTTAATTACTAATTTTCAATCATTATAAATGTGCATGCCATTTGTTTCACATGTTCATATTTTCAAAAAGAAAAAGAACTAAAAGATTTTGATTACAATTAAGTTGCATGTGTTGGAAAAATATTATTACATGGTGTAGCTATTATAACTAATAAATCCTAAATTATTTTCAAAACTATAAGATAATGATTTATAAGAATTTGAAATTTAAGTTAATATTGGATATAAATGTTTAGTAAAGTTTACATTTAGTTATAATTAAAAGATAGTAAAGGATTGTTTTGTCTTCATGGTTCATGTGCATGTTTACATATGTTTGTGTTGGCAACTATATAGTTTGGACATTCCAAGAATATGAGGCTTTAAATAGCCCCAAGGAGGTCTTAGATAATCTCACTTCCCTAGTATAACAATGACATGTACTTGCTTAATTTCATTCATGTGTATATAGGTGCTAGAATTTGGGATAAAACTTTGCTTTACATGAACAAAAGAGTTGCTTTTATATAACATTTGCATGATTTTCAAATTAATGCTGGTGTATATGATTATATGTATTTAAGTTGGCAAGTATATAGTCCAGACATCCGAGAATATGATGCTTTAAGTAGTCCCAAGGAGGTCTTAGATAATCTCACTTCTCTGATTTAATAATGGCACGTACTTGCTTAAATCTCTAATACATGTCTGAATATGCTTAACTATGAAATAAAATCTTTTTTATACTAAATTCAAGCATTAATGATAATCAAGTGTGCATAATATAAATATATATATTGTATGTACCAATATGTATATTGAATCAAATATCATGATCAATAAAAAAATAAAAATATATAAAGAAGTGTGTATGCTATTGATGATGGAAAGAAGTAGTGAAATGTTATTTATGTAGTAGTGACTCACTTTTATTAATTCTAAGATGCCTTTCATATTTAAATAGGACTCCTTAAGACTAATCATAACTTAGGTTTAATAAAATATTTATGAATGGTTCACTAAAGAAACCAAAGTCATAATAATACACCTTTAGAAAATAACTTAGGGTAGGGAGGGATGAAGGGGGTCAAACCTCTTTCTTCTCTTCATAATAATTAGATGTTAAGTAAGAATCAAATGAAATAAGAATGTGTAAATTAAAATTAATCTATTCATTCAAAGATTTGAAGTGAAACCTCTCCTAATGTTTAAATAATTTTAAACTTTTGACATCATACTCTTAATTTAATCAAGAGACACACCACTAAATCTCATTAATAATGCTAAGTCACCAATTTTATTGTAGAGTAGGCCAAAGTATGTTATGGTATTGCATTTTGTTTTATGATGTAATATTTGACCATGTTTCATATTCCTAATAATGATATTTTATGTAGAGGATTTCAAACATAATTTTGATCATGCTTTTAACAAGATATTCTCTCTTTAAAGTTTACATACAAGTAAGGAACAATTTAATAAAGAATTATTTTCACTTTTTAAATTATCATATTCATTTTTTAAATCACAAAAATGCATATCTAAATTTTTATGTTTTCTTTCTATGGTTTTGTATTTTCTTTTAATTTTTTTATTAAATAACTAAATCATTAAAAGCATCATCTAATTCATCATAAGATATATCATTATCACCTCTTGAGAATCTAGTTAGATTCTCCATTCTCATAAGACATATGTTGACCTCTTCATCGATGAACAAGTACATGATTCATTTGAATCTAGATTGGCCCATAAAGCCTCTTCTTCTTCTTATGGTATTTTTCTCCTTCATATTTTTTCTTCTTTCCACATCAATCTCTTCTTCTTTGATTCAACAAGTTCGACATCACCTCATATATGTCCGACTTTCAATAAAAATGATCCCTTCATACGAAAATTTTTAGTTTGAAATTTATAGTTTTAAGATTTTAAACCTTTGAATCTTCTTCTAAGAAGTTCCCAAGTTTATAGCATGACCAATTTATTACTATCACCATCCAAGCTCTTATGCTCATCACTATCATCAACTTGTAATGCAATGGTTTTTCTACTTTAATGCCATTTACTTCTACTATGGGTGTATGATATTGATGTGTCAATATATACCACATGCGTGCATCTTGACCTCTTCAAAATATACTAATTCTATTTTTTCAATAATCAAATGGTACACTATCTAAAAGTAGAGGTCTATGACTGGATTGGCCCTATGGTAGTGAACCCTTTGGAAAACCTTGTGCCATAGTGAAAAGATCTACTCTTGGATGTTAAGCCAATAAATGAGCCTAGGCTCTGATACCAATTGTGAGTCACTATAGCACCCAAAAGGGGGTGGGGGAGGGTAAATTGGGTGATATTAAAAATTTTAAAAGTTAAATCTTAAATTTTAAGTTTTAATAGAAAATTAATTTTGATTTTATAATGACAAGATACAATTCTTAATGCAACAAAAATGAAAATATAGTAAAGTAAAGAGAGACAATAGGCACACAATTTTTATGTGGTTCGGCCAAACCCCAAAACCAGCCTACGCCCAAGCCTAGCCACCCCTAGCTAGGAATCCCTAAATGCAAAATAACTTACAAGTAATACTCTCCTTTAACGGGGCGAGTACAACCCTTACAACAATATGTACTCTCCTATAAAGGGGTGAGTACAACCCCAATATAAATTTTATTATACAAAAGGAAAAATACAAAATAATAAATTTTGATAAAATAAATCTCTCACAAATATACCAAGCTATCCAATTCAAAAATGATCTCACAACTTATAAATGATCACTTTACAACTTAAAAATTTGGCAAGATAAAATGCTCACTTACTATTGATAAGAAATAATAAACTAAATATCTTAAAGTGATCTTACTAAGATGTTTATGTTATTACAATTTGTAGACAAATATAAAAATGATTTCAAAATAAATTCACAATACTCTTTTCCACAATAAAATAAATTTCAGCAAGGAATAATTTATTTTATTTTAACCAAAAAGATTCTTTCAATTAATGCAAATGATCACAAAATACTTAAATAAAATCAATATATGATAGATTTAAGTAAACTAGTAAGCTTTTAATTAAAAAGAGAGATCTAGCAAATATGAAAATAATTTCAGCATAATAAATTAATTTGAAATGCTAAAATATACTTCTAAAATAGATCTAAGAATAAATGTTCTTTCAAATAAAACTAATGAAAAAATATTTCAAGAAACCTTAAGAAATTTGTAGGAAGATAAAAATTTTAACAAGTTAAAATAAATCCTACAAACTATTACAAGAGTTTTTCACAAAAAAATGATTGAAGAAAGTTTGATGTGAAAAACTTTGGACTTTGATGTCCAAAGACTAATCCACCAAAAAGTATAAATTGAAAAGAATAAATAAATGGTGAAAATAGTATGAACAACTTAAAAAGGGATTAGGATCAAGAAAACAAACTCAAGTAATTTCAAAAAGCTTGCTTAGTTGAAGATGTTGAAGCTTCCAAACCAAGGATTTGATCTTACAATATTTGGAGAACACTTGGAAGGAAAATCTAGGAGATTTTCTCGTAGATTTGTTGGAGGGATTTTGAATTTGAATGAGGAATACTTTCATGAAGAGAATGAGGGATATTTATAGGCAAGAAGGTCATTTTGAATTATTTCAATAAAATATATTATTCTAATATTAGTTTATCATATAATAGTTTAATATTCAATAAAAATATAATTTATATTAAATAAATATTAAATTCAAGCAGCCAAAATTTAGCTATTCACATGGGCAAGTCAAAAATAATTAAATCTGGCTCTTAATATATTCAAAGCATGTAGCATGCATTCATTATTAAAATCAGCTAATATTTGAAAAGTCATAATAAATTCAATTTTAATCAAACATGGGTCATGTAACCTATCAAATTAAAGGAAAAAAAATCCAAGGAATCTGTTGGAGATGAAATCATATATAAATTCCTTGATTATAAAATGACTTTGGCTATAATACAAAATTTCACATATTATTGTTAATTTTGAAATATGACATTTAAATATTATGATATAATTTATATATAATCATAAATATGTTAGTTATCATATAATCTTTAAATTAAATTAAAATATTTAATTATATTAAGTAAATAAAATAATTACACTTAATAAGCATAATTTATTATCATTTATTATTTTGGCAATTCAAATGTTATGTATGAAACATATAATTGATTATTAATTAGATAGAGATTTATATAAATTAACCTCATTAAAATAATATGTTAAGTTGTGAGAAAATTGATTCATGCCAATGAACTCATATGAATTTTTAAGATAGTTATAAATGCATATAACCTAAAATATTGTATCTTGAGCTTCACATTATCCATTTTGATCTACCTTTCATTCTTTTATTCTTGCAATTTCCTCAAACATATTGTGAGATGTATTGAATATGTAATTAGCAATTAATATATTTGAAACACATAAAAACATTTATTAGAACATCCAAGCATTCATTTATTATCATCAAAATTGATCAGATTGAACAGAGGCCCAACAATCTCCCCCTTTTTGATGATGACAAACTAATGTTGAGTATTGATTTTAATGAAGGTGAAAATTGACCTTTCATCATAGTTTTTTTAAAATAAAATTCTCTTCTAAAAAAATTTAAGACAAGAGATGAATAATGTTGCTCCCCTAAATGTATGCATGAAATAGACTTAATACTAACCAACATTTTACTCTTCTCCCCCTTTTGACAACATCAAAAAGTGAGAAAAACTACATATAATTTTAAATATTAGGATCTAACATTCCAAGCATGCATCTTAAAGTACAAAAACGTTCTTCTGGTAATGGTTTTGTAAAAATATCTACAATTTATAAATCAGTACTAATGAAATTAATATTAACATCACCTTTCAAAACATGATCCCTAATAAAATGATGTTTAATTTCTATATGCTTGGTTCGTGAGTGTTGGATGATTTTGGTCAAACTAATAGTATTATATCAACTAGAATGTGATCTTGCTTAATACCTAAATATTCTAATTGTTGCTTTAACTAAAGAACTTGAGCAACAAAACTACCGACAGCTATGTACTTAGCCTCAGCAGTAGGTAAAGCTACAAAATTTTGTTTCCTGGATGACCAAGACACAAGCAATGATCCTAAAAATTGGCATGTGCCAGATGTTTTTCTATCCCATTTGCATTTTACAAAATTAGCATCAAATAAGCAACCAAATCATAAGATAAAGAATTTTTAGGATACCATAAACTTAACCTAGTAGTGCCTATCAAATATCGAAAGATACACTTGACTGCTATTAAATGAGATTCTTTTGGTTGGAAAATGAGCACAAACAAACAAACATAATATTACCTAGCAGTAAGGTATAAAAGTGAACCTATCGTACTCCTATAAAGTTTTTTATCAATAGATTTTTTTAATTCATCTAAATCCAATTTTGAAGATGGGCTCATATGAGTTTTACTAGATTTAAATCTTTTCATGTCAAACCTCTCAAGAAATTTATTTGAGTACTTAGTTTGATAGATGAATGTGCCATTCTAGTTGCTTCACTTGAAGACCGAAGAAAAAAATTAAGTTCTCCCATCATACTCATTTCAAATTCTTTATACATCAAAGATGAGAACTCATGGCACAAAGATTCATTTGTACTTTCAAATAATATATCATCTACATAAACTTATACCATAATCAAATCATCATCTATGCTCTTAAGGACTAAGGTGGTATCTGCTCTACCCTTTCTAAATCCATGATCTATCAAAAAGTTACTTGACTTATCATACTAAGCATGAGAGCCTATTTTAAACCATATAAGGCTTTCTTTAATTATACACATGATTTGGACAATCAAGGCTCTCAAATTAAGGTGGTTGCTCTACAAATACATCTTGGTCAATAAATCCATTCAAAAATGCACTCTTGACATCTATTTGAAAAGTAGCATAAGCAAGGAGTAACCTAATAGCTTCTAGTCTTGCTATGGGTGCAAAAGATTCTTCAAAATCTATACCTTCAACTTGTTTGTACCCTTGTGTAACTAACCTAGATTTATTTCTAACAATACAACATGAATCATCTAGCTTATTCCTAAAGACCCATTTTGTTCCAATGACATTTTGATCTTGGGGTCTTGGGACTAATTCCCAAACATTATTTCTTACAAATTAATTCAACTCCTCTTCCATAGAAATAATCTGAAAATTATCTTTTAATGATTCTTCTAAATTTTTAGGTTTAATCTCAGATAAAAATGTTGAATGATCTACAACCTCTCTACTATGTCTTCTGGTCATAACTCCTTTTGAAGGGTCTCCTATAATTAGTTCCTTTGGATGATTATTATATTTCCATTCTTTAGGCAATGAATCATCTACATTATCTTCTAAAGATATTTTCTTAAAATTATCAATATTTTCATCAATTACTTCATTTCTAATAGGATCAATTAAATTTTCATCAAAAATAACATGTATTGATTCTTCTACAATCATTTTTCTCTTATTGAAAACTCTATAAGCTCTACTAGAAAAAGAGTATCCTAAGAAAATACCATCATCTGATTTGCAATCAAACTTATCTAAATGCTCTTTTCCATTATTTAAAATTAAGCATTTACATTCAAATACATGAAAGTGTTCAAACTTATGCTTCTTACTAAAAAATAATTCATAGGGTGCCTTCTTCAAAATTGGTCTAAAATAGATTTTATTCATCAGATAACATGCAGTATTTGCTGCTTCTGCCCTAACATATTTTGGCAATTTATACTCATCAAGCATAGATCTACTTAATTCAATTAATATTCTATTTTTTTCTCTCTACTATTTCATTTTGTTGGGGAGTTCTAGGTGCAAAAAAATTATGTCTAATCCCATATTCATCATAATAGTCCTCAAAAAATTTATTTTCAAATTTGCCACCATGATCAGTTTGAACCCTATTAATCAAAAGGACTTGTTCTCTTTGAATATATTTAGAAAACTTTCTAAACTCACCAAAAAAATCATCCTTGTAAGTTACAAATAAAACCCAAGTATATCTAGAGAAATCATCAACAATCACAAAATCATAATTTTTACCACCTAAGCTAGTGGTGTTAATTTGACCAAATAAATCCATGTGCAATAATTCTAAAGGTCTAGAAGTAGAAAAAATATTTTTACTTTTAAATGAGCTTCTAGAATGTTCACCATGAATACATGCATAACAAACATAGTTTGAATGAAAATTTAATTTAGGCAATCCAACAACTAAATCAAGTTTAGCAATTTTATTAAGTGTGTGCATGTTAATATGGCATAGTCTCCTATGCCAAAACCATATATCATCATGAGTGCATTTTAAACAAAGTAAATTCAAATTCAAATCATGAAAGCTATCTAAATCAATGACGTAAAAATTTTATGTTTTTGTCCTATTAACAAAACATTTTCAATATTTTTGATAATGCAATATGATGCATGGAATACTACATTCAAACTTTTATCACATAACGGACTAATAGAAATTAAATTATGTTTTAATCCTTGTACTAGAAAAACTTTATCTAATGTGATAGAATTTTTACAAATAGAACCAATGCCAATGATCTTTCCCTTTGCATTATCTCCATATGTAATAAATCCTCCATCACTTGATTCTAAAGTTGTGAATTTTTCTTTATCTTCCGTCATATGTCTTGAACATCCACTATCCAAGTACCACATGCCTTCTTTGATTTTACTTTGAAGGAATTCCTACAAAAGAAACTCACATGTTAACTTTTGGAACCCAAAGATGTTAGGGTCCACATTCTAAATTTGAAATAAGATATCTACCATGCATGGTTTGTGTAGTGCATGTACCTTTTGGTACCCATACATAAGATGTTTGCTTAGTATTTTCTAAGTTACATGCATAGAAATTAATGAAATGTGTCCTTTTCTATCACAATAGTTGCACCAAACATTAGTGTTTGCATATGACTTAGCACGATAATTATAAGGTATATGAGTGGGATGTGTATGATGCAAATAATTTTTATTAAATGTTTTTCTTGTTGAAGTATTATAATGAACTTGTAATTTCAAACATAATTCTGATCTTGCTTTTAACAAGATATTCTCTCTTTCAAGTTTACATACAAGTAAGCAACAATTTAATAAACAAGTATTTTTACTTTTTAAATTATCACATTCATTTTTTAAATCACAAAAATGCATATCTAAATTTTTTATTCTTTTTCTATGATTTTTTATTTTCTTTTTAATTTTTTATAATCAATAACTAAATCATTAAAAGCATTATCTAATTCATCATAAGATATATCATTGCATACCTCTTGAGAATCTAAGTCAAATTCTAAATTTTCCATAAGACATATGTTGACCTCTTCATCAGATGAGCAAGTACTTGATTCATTTGAATCTGGATTGGCCCATAAAGCCTTCTTCTTCTTCTTATGGTACTTTTTCTCCTTCATATTTTTCCTTTTTTCCACATCAATCTCTTTCTTCTTTGATTCAATAAGTTCTGGACAATCACCTCTTATGTGTCCAGGATTTTTACAATGGTAGCAAATGATCCCTTCACCTGCAGGAAATTTTTTAGTTTGAAAGCTATAGTTTTTAGATTTTTTATACCTTTGATTCTTCTTCCTTAGCAAGTTCTCAAGCCTTTTGGATAGCATGACCACCTCATCACTATCACCATCCGTGCTTGAGGTGTTATGCTCATCACTATCATCAACTTATAAATCAATGCCTTTTCCTTTCTCCTTCTCCCTTTTTGCTAAGTTATCCATCTTATCCCTTTGAGCAATAACCTGTTCATGTGCTACCAAAGAACCCATAAGCTGATCAAGTGGATAAGTAGATAAATCCTTAGCTTCACTAATAGCTGTTACTTTAGCTTCCCATTCTTTTGGTAGACATCTAAGAATCTTATAGACTAAGTCTTGATTCCTATATATTTTTCCAAGAGAATGTGATGTGTTAATTATTTTTGTGTATCTAGTATACATATCAAAAATAGATTCAAAAGAAGACATTAAATAACTCATATTCATGAACAACTCTATTTATGTGAGCATCTTTAACTTGACTAGTTCCTTCATAAGCTATAATGAGTTTATCCAATATTTTTTTTACTGTATTTAACATAGAAATTCTCATGTAATCATCAGGTAATAAAGCACAATGTAAAGTATTACAAGCTCTAGCATTTAATTCATCAAGTTCTCTTTCAGCTACAGATCATTCCTCAAAATTTTTTTCTATTTTAATGCCATTTATGTCTATTATGGGTGTATGATATTGATGTGTCAACATATACCACATTCATGCATCTTGACCTCTTAAAAATGTACTAATTCTATTTTTCCAATAATCAAATGGTACACTATCTAAAAGTGGAGTTCTATGAGTGGATTGGCACTCTCGTAGTGAACCCTTTGGGAAACCTTGTGCCATAGTGCAAAGATCTACTCTTAGATTTTAAGCCAATAAAAGAGCCTAGGCTCCGATACCAATGTGAGTCACTATAGCACCCAAGAGTGGAGTGAATTGGGTGATATTGATAATTTTAAATCTTAAATTTTAAGTTTTTATAGAAATTAATTTTGATTTTATAATGACAAGATACAATTCTTAATGCAACAAAAATAAAAATGCAGTAAAGTAAAGAGAGATATAAAAATGATTTCAAAATAAATTAATAATATTCTTTTGCATAATAAAATAAATTTCAGTAAGGAATAATTTATTTTATTTTAAACAAAAGGTTCTTTCAATTAATGCAAATGATCAAAAAATACTTAAATAAAATCAGTATATGATAGTTTTAAGTAAACTAGTAAGCTTTTAATTAAAAAGAGAGATCTAGCAAATATGAAAATTATTTCAGCACAATAAATTTTTAGTGGTGTGAGGTAAAGACCTCCTTGGGGCAACTTAAAGTTATATTATTGGGGCTTAATTTCATGAAGAATGGAAAGAAAACTTTCTTTATTGTCTAAACCATAGATTCATCCTAATTGCAATGAATTATCCACATAGTGAAAATCATTATTAAGCTTTGTTTTTTTCCACGCAAAAACTAAGGCATTATATGCTTTCCCTAAAGTGAATTTAATCTCAAAAGTGAACCATTTGCAATTTCTGATAACCCGCCAAACATTGTTAGGATGTTTAGCATGTTGGTCAATGATGTTGTTGCAAATTTAAATTACCTTTATTTCTCTCTGTACTGTAAAGGGTCAAGTTGTAGCTAACTTCTTAGCAACATATCCCCTACTTGATGGTTCTCCTTTAATTAATGATCTTCTAGATGAATAGATCATGACTTTAAAAGGTGAAGTTAAGGCAACTTAGGAATTATATTTAAATTATGCATCATCAAGAAAGAAAAATAAAGAGTTGAACTCTTATATCCTAGGGAAGGCATGTATTAGGTCTATTTTTACAACCTCAGATAAAGGAAAGATAAGATATTCCTATCATTTTTTTTGAACCCTACATGAATAATAAAGTCGAATATAAGGTTCTTATAACTGGGCTAGAGTTAGAAATCATTGTAGGTATTAAAAATATAAAATATTTGGGGATTTTAAATTAGTTATTAACCAAATGAGTAGAATCTATAAAGTTTTGCATTCAAAGCTTTCTAGTTATTACCAGTATGCAATGAAATTTCTTGAAAAGATTCTTTTTTACTCTGTATAGAATATCACACATAGATAATTCTATTGCAAATGCTTTGGCTAAGCTTGTTAAAGAAATTATATGCCCAGAAAAAGAATCTATATTTATAGAAGTTCAAAATCAAGAAGTCCAATCTCTTATATATTTAGATTATATGAATAAAAAATTAGAAATGCAAAGGATAGCCACTCCTACTGAAGGTCAAGAAGAGTGTGATTGGAGACAACTATCATTGACTATTTAAGTGAGGGGAGGCTCTTAAAAGACAAGTCATTAACAAATCAAATTTAAAATGTACTTTTTCTTATACATTAATCAATAAAGTGTTGTATCACAGGTCACTTGATCAAATATGGCTACATTGTTTAGATAAATAATAAGCCCATAAAATTATGACTGAGGTACATTTTGCATTATATGGCACTCACCAATCTTGGCCTACAATGAAAGTAAAAATTTAAAAACTTAGATATTATTGGCCTTTGATGTTACATGACTGCATGGAAACTACAAATTGTTTCCATCAATGTCAAATACATGGTGTAGTACTACATCAGCCTCCTAATATACTACACCTAATAATTTCCTCTTGGCTCTTTGAGAGCTAGGGTATTGACATCATAGGGCTATTATCCTCCTTCATCAAAAGGAAATCATTTTTTATTAGTTGTAATTGTTTACTTTTGTAAGTGGGTTGAGGTGATTCCACTAAAAGAGGTGAAAGCAAACCATGTACTTAAACTCTTTCAGGAAAATATCATATATAATTCTAGGATTCTTCAAGAATCATATTCGATAATGGTCCATCATTTGAGTCCACTAAAATAAATTATTTTGTAGCTAAACATAATATTGAATGGAGATATTTGACTATATGTTACCGTAGGGCAAATGGATTGGCCAAAGCATTTAATAAGACTCTTGTATGAATTTTAAAAATGTACTTAATAAAAGTAAACATCATTGGCATGAAAAGTTGGTTGAAGCCTTATGGGCTTTTCAGACCACATATATGACACCAACTCAATTTAGCCCACATGCTTTAATTTATGGAATTGATGTTATTCTTACATCAAATCAGAATCATAACGATTGGAAGAGCTTAAGAGTCTTAAAGGAAAATGTCAAGCTCAACAAGACCTTAAACTTTACCAATCACATATGGTTTAAGCTCATGATAAATTGATTCATCTTAGAACTTTCCATGTAAGAGACTTATTAAATATTTTATTGAATGATTTTGTTTTCTTTTAGTGAATGACTTATTAAATATTTTATTAATCCTAAACTTGGGTTAATCTTAAAGGATCCTATCCAAGCATAAAAAGCATTTTAAGATTAATGAAATTTAATTACTATCACATGGATGATGTTACATCATTCCTTTTCATCATCAATAACATGCATATGATTTTGAACTTAACATACCTATACATGCAATGTATTTTTGGCACACACAAATGATTATGAAAGCATATATTTTTAATAAAATAAAGCTATTTCATTCTTTAGTTAAGTATACATACACATGTATTATAGATTTAAGCAAGTATGTGCCGTTATTAAGCTGGGAAGTATAATAATCAAAGATCTCCTTGGGGCTTAAAGCCTCATATTCCTAGGATATCCACACTATATACTTACTATCTTAAACACTTGTAAACATACATAAACATAAGGTTGAAAACCATGCAAAAGATTGTAATTTAACAAATTTATTTATTCATGTAAAGTAAAGCTCTATCCAAATTCTAATGCATGCATACATATGAATGAAATTAAGTAAGTATGTGACATTATTAACCAGGAAAGTGAGGTCATCTAAGACCTTCTTGGGGCTACTTAAAACCTTTTATTCCTAGGATGTCCAGACTATAAGCTTACTAGCATTCAAACACATGTAAACATACACATGATTCATGAAAGTAAATTGATACTTTAACATGTTTGAGCTATAAGCAAATATAAATCACATGTAGTATTCATAGCCAACATCAATTTAAATTTTCATCATTAGTTTATAATTTTGAAAATAGTTTTGAAATTTACTAGTGATACTAGTCATACCATATAATAAGATTCATTCAACACATGCAACTTATACATAACTAATTATATTCGTTAGATTCTTTTATTTGAAAGCATGAATGCATGATATCAAATGGCATACAAATTTATAATGATTGAAAAGGAATAACTAAACATTTTCACATAATACATTCAACCACATTAACTCCTAAGGACAATCAAGTTGCATAAAACTATTTAATATTAACCAAAGCTTCTTATGAAATTTGATTTTTATGTTTGAATTATTAAATCTTAAGGAGGAGAAATAATATTTATTATTTTACCCCATCTCATGTGAGTGACTTAATGTGTTTAAAGGAAATGTAATTAAATGAATTTGATGGATTGACTAAGTTTAAGTCATTAAGAAATTAATTTAGTTTCCTTTTCCTAAGACTCTTTAATTTGATTAACCACTAAACCATGAGCATCCAATGATATTCCAATGAGTACTTACAATTTGCAATGCATTAAATAAGGCATAATGCAATGAGGCTCACATTTAAAGGTTAATTAAATTAAAGAAGAATCTAATTAAGTACTTATATGATGTTCCCACACTCATGGGTTAATCATATGGTCCTTAAGGGTCTTTATGTTATTAAACACATAAAGAGGAAACAATAAATTCAATTTAATTTCTCTAAAATAACTATCATTTTAATTTGATTTAATTTTATCATTAATTACCTAATTAATCCTTAATTAAACTATAAATTAATTAACCCTCTTAATAAAATGGATTAAGGAAAATAATTAAGAATGAGGTCCTAATTATCCCCCCCATCATTTCACCATTAACATTGATTAATCATCTTTAATTACTTAACTTTTACTATTTGGCCTTTTTAGTAATTTTTAAATTACATAAAGAGGGTAATTAAGATTTGCATTTCAAATTCTCCAAATTACATGGCCAATAAATCCCAAGAAAATTATGGGAGGTAGAGGACAACCCATAGAACTAGCCAACCAAATTTAGGGTTAATTAACCAAGTAATTAAGCCTTAATTAAGGTAATTAATAAAAGCTTCAAACCCTAATTAAACACTATTCAGTAATTAAATTTAATGGATTTTATTTTTATTAAATCCCTATTTGTTTACACTTTTAAAATGGTTTACTCATATTTTTAGAAATTTTATATAATTATTTGTGAAATTTCAAATTTCTCTCTAATTAACTACATTTCAATCACCTACTTTACCCCTTAATTGGTCGACGCCACATGGACGCTAATGCGATGACGCTTTCCACATGGCACCTTGGGATATGCTATTTAAAATGTCCCCTGTGGTGGCTGATTTAGCGGTGGTGGATGCAATTTCTTCCCTACTATTCGATCTTGGCTCAGACAGGGGAGAGTAATCTCATGGTTCCTATTGGATTAATTTGAGAATTCTAGCATTAAATCATGGACATCCATTCTAATCATAAATAGAAGATGATCACCCCCTAAGCACCAAAAAGATGGACATCCCTTTTGTTGCTTGATCCAAGCTCGTTAGAGATTGTGGGACATCGAGATCCACTATAAAATGTGTGGGGAGGAGATCTAAGGAGATCCTATGGTGAAAATTGCATGAAATCATAAAACTCTTCACAAAACATCATCACCTAATGGATTTTCTATAGTTTGTTAGAGTTTACCTTGCTGAGCTAAAGATGGACAGTCTAACAACTGAGGCAGGTTTGCCTTGAAGTGACAAAGCCCTGTTGAGAAGCTCATGTGTTGCCTCCTCACTGATAGCTCTATGGACCAAATGCCACCGTGAAGCTCATCAAAGTTGGTCTAAGAGTGCCTTTGGCTGATCGAATCAATTAGGGATCATTTTTTTTGGCTCGTGGAGCTTGGGGAAGGCGTGGTACACATTAATTTTAGTTTGGTGGAGTTTAAGTGAGGTTGGAAAGATAGGGCGCTGAATTTCATTCATCTTAGGTCTCGCAACGATAGGGACCATGAGGGGATTGGGAGAAACTTTGAGGATGCTAACAATCACTCAAGGAAACTCTCTATGTAATTTGAATGAGATGGGGTGGAGTATACCCTCCTTCTCAAGTGATCTGATGGTTGGGATGATTTTGGTTTTTGGCAGTTGTCTGGCTGGGGTAGGTGGTCAGAGATGTCACTGAGGGGTTAAGGTAGAGGCTCTTGAGGGGATAAGTCAATGGAATGGGCTTGGAAAGTGTGTACCTCCTTCACCAAATGTTTTAATGGGGAGCCATGGGTGAACTCACCCTCTCTTGACCCAAGGTTGAACCAAACAACCTTGAGTTAAGTGGTTTAATGGTCCTTGTGTCCAAAATGAGCTAAGGGTGGTTGTCATGGCTTGGTGAGTGGGTGAGACCATCCAAATGGGGATTTTATCTCATTTGGATGGGTTAGTCTAATGAGTTTTGATCCAAACTGGTTCCACCATGGGTTGGGTTCATTTGGGCTAACCCATGGTGACCCAAGGATGAGTCATGCCAAGTTCATTTGGGTTTGGACTTGGTTTGCTCAATTTGACCCATGGGTTCAATTGGGTTAGGTTGACCAATTGGTCAAATTAGGTCACATTGATGGTTTGGGTATTTTCATATGATGATTTGGAATGTTTTGGTTCAATTGATTTGGTATAATTTGAAATGGATTTGATTTTGGTTCACTTGGGTCATTTGGGTCAAATGGGTTAAGTTGACAAATTTGGTCAAAGTGGCCAAATTCGCTTGGGTGGAAGGTTGGTTTAAGTTCAATTGATCATTTGAGAATGATTGTAGGTTTTGATTTAAATTAATTTTAATTTGGGAATGATTTGACTCAATTTGATCCCTTAGGTCAATTTGGGCTAAATGGGTCAATTTGGTTGGTTTGATCAAATTGCATCAATTGGAGGTTGGATTATGTTCAACAATCAATTCATGATTGATTATAAGCATTGGTTTCAATGAATTAGATTTATGATTTGATTTGACTCATTTTGGACTTTTAAGTCAAACTAGGACAACTTGAATCAAAGGGTCCAATGGGTTAGGACAAATTGGTGGTCAAGTCATGTTCAATGATCTATTTATGATTGATGGGAGTCATTGGTTTCATTAATCGAGGTTGGAATAAGGTTTTTGGTCCTTTAGGTCACTTTGGGTCAAGTTGACCAAATAGGTTAATTGAGTTGGATTAGGTTGAATTGAGTTTGATGATTTATTTAGGATTGATTGATGGCTTTGATTCCAATTGATTTGGATTTAATTGGATTTTGGCTCATTTAGACCATTTGGGTCAAATGGGCTAACTTGGGTTGATTTAATTGGTTTAGTTCAATTGGTTTGATTATGAGTTTTGGAAGGGTTTGAAATAGAGGTTTGAATGATTGGAGTGCTTTTGTGAAAATAAGTTTGGGTTTGGTTCACCTAAAAGAGCTTTTTCAATGGGATGGATCCATGGTGGAATGAACTTAAGTTAGGACCTAATCTAATTTGGCTTGGAGCTTGGATATGAAATAAGACTCAATTTGGGATTGGTTGGATAGACTTGAGGTTGGTTTTGGATGATTGGATAAGCATGGGTTTTGGTTTAGGCCATAGGTTAGGTAAGACCTATTTGCTCTAAGGCATAACCTAATATTAAAGTATACCTCCCTAGGTCTTTGGGCTTGGGTTTAGTGTTCCCTTAATTAGTAGAAGTGTCTTATCACTAGGATCTAGTGCTTAGAAGATTCCTAAGTCTAAGATGAGAAGGATGAGCCCTCACTCCAAAACTGAGGTCAACACTAATCTAAAGCTCAAATTTCAAAATAATATTTAAACCACTTGTAAGCACTATTGCTTGCAATCCTTATAGGATATGTTGATTAGTTCAATCAACACTAATATATGTGGTGTACTATAGTTACTCCACTACACATATTGGGGGTCCATTTATTGACCTCATTTTTAGATGATGTTAACATCATCTTCAATCTTAGTAATTAGAATACTTAATCCAATATTAAGAGCCTTCTGATTAGACACTTAGGACACTACTCATGGTGACCTAGTGAATCCTTCTAGGATAGGTTTTGGTGAATCCAAACCAAACTTAAATCTAAACAAATGATTGAATCAAACACATTCTATTTGAAATCAATCCAAGTGATTGGGATTAACCTAACTATCCTACTTAAGCTCAAAATTAATTAAACCTAAAGAAATTATAATAAAATCAAAATAAAGTAAAATTAATTAAAAAACATAAAGGCAATACATGAACATAAACAAACCTAAAAAAATAAATATGAACGAAGGTCAAGATGATCAATTAAGTCACTTGATCTAGGGTTGACCTATTTGGGCTCCACCGAGTCGAAGGTCAATTCCCCAAAATTTGACTAAATTAAATCATTCCAAGGACTTAAAGTCATCAAATGAATATGTTCAAAAAATAATCTAAAAAAATCTAAAATCAGTAAGGTTTTAAATGGGCTAATTATATCATTTGATCCAAATGATCCCAAATGAATCCTCTTAAAATCTATATGAAAAGAAAATTGGAATTACATTAAACAAACCATCCAAAACCATTTGAAAGTCATAAATGAACATAATTTAATTAATTATTGAGATTGACTAATTTGAGCATTTAACCCAAATAAATCGCAATTTGGATTAAGGTGGGTTAAACTTCAAAATTAATCTTAAAAATAATCAAATCAATTAAATTAAATCACCCCAAATATAATTTAAATCCACTTACACTTTAATTATACCAAATTAACCAATTGAAATTAATTAGACCTAACATAATCTAAGATGGGTTCATTTGTGAAGAAATAAATTTAATTTCAAATTAAATAGAATTAATTAATTAAGAATATCATAAATCATTAAAAAAACACAATTGAAACTCAAATATAAATCTAATCCAATAAATGAAATAAATTAAATTAAGTTAAATGAAAAGATATTAAAAAAATGTTTGACCATATCATCATCTTTAGCCCCATCATTAGAGTTCAATTACCTATAGTCGGCAACCTCCATTGAAATCCAATGAAGTAGCTCTAGGCCAAACTTAAAAAAGGAGAAGAAGAATAAATTTTCTCTCTCTCTCTCTCTCTCTCTAGACTCCATCACCTTCTCTAAGTGAAATTCAACCCAAACATACCTTCCCCCTCCTCCGAAGCTCCCATAATTGCACCCGACTCCAAATTCCTATGAGCCACGGTGGACATCCATCTCCACTTTGATCCAAAGAAAGGTAAGTCTGATTCTTCCTCCAAAAGTTTTGTATCACCTCCTTGAATGGTTTTGAAATACAAACCACCATTGAGACTAGGCATGTTAAGGTATGGCTAACCCCTTTTCCTTGGCATTTGTCATTTATGAAGTAAGTAAACCCTAGGATTTATCAAATTGTATAGATCTTTAAAACCACTTCTTGATAATTTTGCAATCATAATCATGTGATTTCATTGCATAGATTATTGGTGATTAGCTATGAAAACTGGACACTGCTTAATCGCCTCTGCAAATGGAGAATATGAAATCACAACCATCCGTTCATTCTATATGGAATGAACGTTCATGATTTAGCTGGATTGCTTGATTAATCATCTTCAAAGAAACCATGGGACGATCTAAGGTCATCTGATCTTTAACTAGATGGCCCCGATCGAACCACATCCCCACCGCCAAATAACGTAGGATGCATGTAGATCCTGTGTGACTGAATCAAGCGTCACCATGTGTAAAGTGGTGCAACATTAATGACATGTGGCATTGACTAAAGAAGGATTTTTTTAGTTTAAAAAATACTAAAAAAAGGGTAAAATTAAAAATAAAATACTCTCTTGATGAGAGAATTCATTAAAGCCACCCACAATTTTTATTATATATTTTGGGTTAATTTAGATTTAATTAAAAAATAATTGAACTTAAATTAAACCCAAAATATAAATGTTAAAATTAAACTTTGGGAATTGAAATTGAGGGTAAAATACACCTTAGAGTAAAATTTGGGAATTTATTTAGTATTAAATTAATGAAGCCGAAATTTTTAGTCCTGAAACCTTAATTTAATAAATTAAAATTATAATAGCTCAAAACAATTAAGAAAAAAAGCATAGAATCAATCTCAAACATTATAATATACATTAATGGACATAATAAAATATTAAACCTCTCTTGGACCTAATAAACCTCAAAATAACATAATTAAGTAATTAAATGGATTAATTAAATCTAATATTTAATCTAAACTTTGAATATCATAATAATTCAACCAAACTTTAAAAAATTTTAAATAAATCGATGGATTTATCTTCCAAAGAGGAATCAAGGAAAATTAAAAACACCTAAAGAATTCCATTAGGCTTAATTTAGGTTTTATTGAAATACTTAAATCCTTAAGTAGTTTTAAAATATACATCTTATGATGAAACTTTAGGTAGATTAAATTAGTAAGAAGCCCAAATTTTCATAAATATTTCAAAGCATAATAACCTCTCGATCATATGTTGTAGAATTTTCAATCCTTAGGTCAATTTAAATGAAATAATAAATCAAAAATTATAGAAATTATAAAATTTTATGAAACCAATTCAAAACATCTTCAATAACAACATAATACTCGCAAAAAATTACTTAATCATCTCAAGTTAAGGAATTTAATTAATTATGAATTTAAGGCTTAGAGAATAATTAACAATATAATAAATTAACTAAATCTTGATTTATTAAATTAATAAGATTATAATAAAATAATTATTTAATTAAAAATCAATGTTAATCAACCTCTGAATTTCATACCCAAATATAGTATTTTAATATTGAGATTACTTAAATTGTTTTAATTTTAATGAATAATGTAATTCAGAATACAAATAAAAATGATTAATCAAATTAACTAAATCTAAATAACCTAGAAGTTTGAAATGGCCTAAGTTTGGATTGGTGCCCAAAGTAGCACATTTTCTAAGGTTATGATTACTAAACAAACTTTACTTTTAAAGATTCAATAAAATAATAAATTTTTAATGTATAATAATCAATTAAAACCAAATTAAATTATAAATTAAAAATTCTAAGGTTAATGAATTATCTTAAAATTATGAAATTGAATTATAATGGATTGCATAAATGCTAAGTCATGAAATCAAAACATAAAATTAAGTATGAAATAAAAATCAACTTACATTGACTAAGTTAACTCATTTAAGTCAAATGAAACTAAACATTAATGAAACAAATAAATGAAATCAACTCTAATAAATTAAATAACATATGCAATTAAATGAACATTCAATAATTAAAAGAAACCCATTCTATGAAACTATACACATCTTATAAAACTTAAAAGGTAAATGGAAAAAATAAATAAATGTAATCACTTAAAACCAAGAAGAACTTAAAAGTAAACATCAAATTAAATTTAATCATGATATATGATTAAACTCTTAATTAAGATTTAAGGAAACCCCTTAAATATTAATTATAGATTATATAACAAAGTCCATAAATTAAATTAAGAAACTTTAATCAAATCATAAGGAGCATAAGGATAAATATAAGTTTAAATTTTGAAACTATATACATCTTAAATAATATAAAAATAAAATAAAATAAAATATAAATGAATCAAATCATTTGATATCAAATTAAATTAACATGGAAATTAAATAAAATTATGACAAGATAGACTTTTAATTTAGACTTAAAGAAACATTTTGAATTTTAATTAAAGGTAATAGACGAAATTAAAGAAACATTAATCAAGATAAAAGAAAGGTAATAAGAATGAAGTCTCCAAATCTTAATAACATTACATTACATAAACTCTAACCTTAAAAGAAAAATTAAAACATTATTCAAATTAAACACAATATAAAATAAATCATTCAAATGAGTTCAAAAGTGGTTGATTAAGATACTTAGGATCTTAGTTTGACCCATAAAATGGATGAAAATCTCATTAAACTAGGATGTAGAATGATTGAATATAGTGGGTTCTACTCAAAGTGAAATTTATTTTATTCTTCATTCTTTAAAACTTAAATTTCAACCTGAACACAAAAATAAACCTATAATGAAAATAAAATGATGAAATCATCAAATAATTTTAAATTTAAATTTTTCATGATAAATTAAAAAAATTCTAAAAATAAAATAAAATAAACCAAGTGATACAAAAACATTCATAACTAGTTATCATATTATATATAATTTGGACACCCGAAGTCACAAGGCTATTAGTCTAAAGGATGTCCTGATACCTCGAACCTTTGTTTAACAATGGCACATACCTATGAAATAAGATTATAAAAAGTAAAAGATTAAATTGTAAACTAAACCAAAACTTTAAATTGAGCTTAAACAAAAGCCTAGCACAATCATTCCTCACAAGCCCTTCTTTTGATACACCAGAATGCTTGGTCACTGACCCTGGATTTTGATTAGATCGATGATCTGTGATGTTTTATGGTGTGGGATAATATGATGCTTTTTCTTATTTTGTGGTGTATTATTTTAGACTGGATGAATAGGATTGTTGGCCCGCTAGTATGGATGTTTAGGCATTCTTTTAGGCTAATGCTATTTTTTGCAGGAGGTTATACTTAAATGGGCTACTATAATAAATATAAAATAAATGTTATTTGCTTGCAAGTGTTTCTTAAATGCGTAAGCATAGCCTAATAAGATAGATGGCTTTGGCAGACAACTAATGCTAAGCTTGTATATTTTAAATATAAACTGTTGGTATGTTGTGTGTATTTATTAACACTTATTTTGGAGGGATTATAAATTTATTTTTAATATTTTAAAATGTAATGCAAGCCTAGAATTAAGTTAGGATCCATGGGATATAAGAATTGTAGGAGTCTACTTTACCAGTTGGTTGTCTCCTGTGAAGTATGTGGAGGACTCTGAAAAAGGTGATGATCCTATAAGAAGACCCCCTATAGATCAAAACTTTAGAAGGCTATATGAGGAGCTCAACTGCCCATTTTGCTTTCTTCTTGGGTGTATAATAGTACCTGGGCACATTGGCCTATTTTATTAATTTAAATTGGCTTGATTTATTTTGGGGGTAATACAAATGTATCCTTTTCCTAGGTTTCTTTTTGTGTTGTGCTCTATGATGAAATGCCTGGAACGTTAGGCTCCGAGAAAAACTAAACAACTCAAATATAAAATAAAAATTCATAGCCTCAATTTTATTGAAATCCCTAGGAATAACATAAAAATATTTAGAAAAAAATAGATTTTGTGAACCGTGAGAGCATATTATTCATTCTCCTTGAATTAGGTTCTTCACTCATTGCACATAAGGGGCATCTAACCTTTGAGAATGACCACCCTTCTTAGGGAAAATGTGATTTCTTATTTTGATTTAGCCCAAGACCATTTCTAACTGCATATCGTTGTAAGCACAAACTGCATACCCAAAGTATCTAAAATGAATTGTGAGTCAAATATATAAAAGTAAAAATTTATTACATTAGTTAGGTGCATAACATGCCAAAAATTATCTTGGGGATAGTGAGAAAGTTAAGTTCTTAGAATCGTTTCTAAATTCAATAACTTAACCATTTTTCATACATAAGATTGGACTCATAGTTTTTAAAATCACTTAGGTGGTGTTAGCTGGTAACCTTTCCAGTTAGGTTATAAGTCCAAAAGAGTCAATGATAGGTTCATTTTCTAATGGTAGGAAAAGCTAATAATTCTCAATAAATTTATATATGGTTGACTTTAACTTATGTTAGAAGAATTTATAGGCATATGGTTCGAAGCATCCTATTAGAATAAGTCTTCAACCACAAGGCATTTTTGTAGTTGTATACTATTAGAATCTAAGTTCCTAATTTCTAATAAAATGTCTATTCAGAATTTCATTAAATTTGCTCTCAAAAATGTAAAGACTAATAATAGGATAGTTGAAATGCTTATTGAGTATCCCATTATCTATAAGCATTTCCTACTCAATCTCAATTGGCATCTGAAAAGAAGCCTTTCCCTTTGAAGCGTTCCTTATTAAAATTCTAAATTCAACATCCATTTAAAATAAGATTTGAAATCCATAAAAATAAAAATCTATTTATTTATTGAGAGTGTTCATAGAAAGAATTTCCTATCTTCTTAGGATGTAATTAACTATAGGGGCTTACCCTTATAAGGAACTACGAACTTGGCATAAAATAAACCTTGTCCTACTTTTCTCTAAAAATTTAAGAGAAAAATATATGGAATATTAAAAGACCCATTAGGCTTAGGAGTCCTTTTTAAGTACTTGAAATCCATTATAGGATAACATATTTATCTTTCAAGATAATATATTTATTCCTTAATGATGTATTAAATTACCTAAATAAGAAATTCCTAAAATCTTTGTGGTGTCATAAATGTTTCCCCACACCTACTCTTAATGAAATCAAATAGATGAATTTTATTAATTTTAGTTGATTTAATAAAATTTTGTATTTTAATTAGATCTTAATTTAAGGATTAAGATTAAATAACATTATAATCCTTATTAAACATTTCTTGGAATTAAAAAAATAACTTAAGAATTCTATCATGATATTCATTATGCCTCTCATTTAATATCATTCTTTAAAATATATTTTTAATTTTATTATGTTGGAAAGTATCTTATATTCATTTTTGAAAATCATTTATGTATATATATTATAGCTTTAGAAAAGATAATTCCAAACATACCTACATATATACACATGCATATATATTTATATTGAAGTAATTTAAGTATTTAGATATGACATATATCTATGCTTGCATTTGTATCTAAAAAAACAAAATATACATGTATACTTCTTCGCATTTCCATAGGTACTTGCCATTTTTATACCAAAGATGAGAGGTAAAAACTTCCTTCAAACTAGTAGCCCTATGATTGTGGGTTTCTGAACAAAATATACCATAATATTTCATTGAACATACACATGATTAAAATCTTTATCTTTCTAAATTAACATAGATATTTAATAGTTATAATATTTGGAAAGTAGAGGATGCAATGCAAATCCACATTTGAGTCCATACTTTGAAAATAAACATAGTTACCCTTTTACAAAATAATTTAAGATATAAATCAGAATATGAATCAAATGTGTTCATTCAAGCTAATGAGAAGCTAATTAAATATCATAAACGAAGTCCTTCAACTCTTAAATTTAACTTGATTAGTAGTATTTGAACATGTGTTTGTTATGATCGAAATCAATCTTATAGGTGGGGCACATGAAGTCAATAAATTCCTAAAAGTCTCTAATGTTATTAAGATGTTTTAAATCATTTTAGTGTATTTTTATGATTTCATGAATTTTATATTAATTATTTTATTTAAATATCTGTAATATATCTAAAAAATTACAACTCTCAATCTAGTGGATTGACTGACTTGAAATCTTTATGGTAAATCGATATTTGCATAAAGTTTCTACCTCAAAATTTTAACTCAATTGAGTTTGTATTTTGGGCCTAAGTTAGAAATTATCTTTATTGATAATATCTAAATTAAAGCCAAAATATTTCATAAAATTTAAAGCTTTTAATTTTGTTAAGTTTTTTCTCTTAAATATGAATATAGAAAATGATTATTTATATTGTTTGGCTTAATTGTCGAATTTTTATGAACTAATAAATTTTTTACTTAATTAATTCAATTCATTGAATTTTAATGCACTATGAAGCCATAATTAAGTAATTTTGTGATTTAGTCAAATCTAGAGTCTTTAATTAATTTTGTTATGCTCTCTAATGTTATTGAAAATGTTTTCAGACACTCTAACGTATTTTTGTAAATTTTATAGTTTTATACTAATTATTTAATTTAATTAACCTTAAGATGTCTGAAAAATGATTCCTATTGGACTAGGGCTTTGATTGTCTTGAAATGTATATATATATATATATAAAGTAGATATTTACAACAAGTATATATCCTAAAAATTTTAGTTCAATTTGGTTTATATTTTGTGAGTAATTAAAGAATTATCATTTCTAATAGTTTCTAAATTAATGCCAAAATATCTAATAATATTTTGATATTTAAAATTTGTTTGATTCCTCAATAGATTGTGGATTGAGAGAGGAGTTATTTGTATTTCTTTTAGCTATTTAATTTTTTGTAAATTTATAGATTTAGCAAAATTAAGTTATTTAACTGAGTTTTAATTAATCTCTAAGTTAATGTAGTTGAGAACTTCAGTAATTTAGAGAGCTTAAATATTTTTTTATATATTTCTTGATATTTATTATTGTGACTTGAAATATTTTGACGAGTTCATATAATTTCAAAAATTATTATTAATTATTTACTCAAAATTAGATAATAAAATTTAAAAATTTATAAACCTTAATCTAGAAGCCCATTTGACTTGAATATTTTATAGTAGGTAGGGAATATCACTAGTTTCCATCCTTAAAATTTTTACTTTAATTGAATTATTATTTTGGGATAAATTAAAGAATTATCTTTTTTGATAATATATAAACTAGTCTCAAAATACCCAACAAAATTTGAAGATTTTAAGTTCATTAGATTATTCTACGATTTTAAATCCAAAAATCACCCTATTTTTTACTTAAACCAGTCAAAGTTGATTGGGTTTCATTTATATCTATCAATGTATGATTTGACCACGTGGAGCTAACATGGACTGGGAAGGAAAGCGACCTAGACCGTTCAATGAAAGATCTAATAATCTAGATTATATTTAGTTTAAATCTATTTTTGGAGGATCTAATCATGTTCGTCCATCCGAATCAAGTAGGATGGATGCCCCATAGCTTTTCTTCTTCAAAGCCTTGAGAACTAAGGGGAGGGGTCGACAAATTTTTCCCCTAATGGTGGTTTTCTTCCCAAATATTCCATTTTTGCATCGAAATCACTAAAAATTGAAAGGGCAAGTGGGATCTAAGTTTATTTCTTAGTTTTGTGAGAACTTTATTCACAAAACTCCAATACCTAGAGTTTGACTATTAGATTTAAAATTTATCTCACTCAAGCCAATGTTAAATGATTTTTTGATTTAAAATCATTCTTTAAGTTGAGATGAACCTTTGGATTTATTTGCTCACTTGTCTCCTTTTGAATTGCTCCAACTACAAAGTGTCACCACCCTTGAATAAAGTTTAATTAATTTTGGTGTTTTTGTGTGTGAAAAAATAAGGGGAAGTTTAGTTTAACTTCTTAAGTGATAGTGAAGGTGTAGGATGCCAAAAGGAGAGCTTACAAAGATTCTCTCCTTCTCCCTTTAATGGTGGCTAAAAAGCACCTTAATAATGATTTGGGTGGTGGACAACTAGTTGGGATTGGCTTGGGATTCATTGAGTGAGTTGGTTGAGTTATTGAGATCACCCCAAAGTCAAGTAATGGAGTGATAAAAGGAGATGTGAAGGTACTTTGCTTTTTTGGAAGTTTGTATCTTTTTCCTTGTTTTCCATTCTCTTTCCATGACTTTCTTTCATTTCTTTTAATGCTAAAACAATAGCTCATGTGCAAAGAAATGGCTAGAATTTATCCTTTCAAAGTCTAATTTGGTATTTGAATAAAGGTCATTGTCTTGGGTTAACTCAATTTCCTAATTTAAGCTAGTAATACATTTTTAGCTCATCCTTACAACAATCTAGGGAAAAACATGGAGAATACTCATCAACTACTTAATACAACAATATCAAAGAGATAAATTTTTATTTCAAACTACCAAACATAAATCAATTTAATGAGACCTTCAATGAAGATGGAATTCCACTAGCCAACACATAACTAGCACCTATAATTCTAGTTTATAGTGAACAACAAAGTATGAATAACCTATTGAATTCTACCATCAATTACACCAATGAGTACAATGCATCCATGGTTAAGATAAGTTCTACAATTGGCATCACTAAACAAACTACATCTGATCTAATGCACCAAAATGTATTTGAGAACAAAAACAAGTTGCCATAACTGATAACTTTAGCCTTGACTAGTGAGAAGGAAGAAGAATTAAACTCACAAAGAGAGAAATTAGAGGAAAAACATTATGATAATATACTTAATATAGCCATGGAGGAATGGAAAATCCACAAGAACAAAAGGTAAAACTAGAAAAGCATTGAAGAACTAAAAGCTTTCTAGCAAGTTAAAATCAAATGACAAAAGACTAGTCATTTGGAGAAGGGTCATCCAAACGACCCTCTAGGGGCAAACCTCCTCCCTCATGTTGAATCTCTTGATATGGAATATTAGAGGTATTGATAAGGCTAATGCCACTAATAGACTCCAAAATCTTATAAGACACAATAACCTTCAACACCTTTCTATTTCAGAACCGATAGTTAGCACTCACAACTTTCCCAAAATCAAAAGAATAGTTCTCTACTTCAACGTTCATTCCAATGTAAGTAACAAGGTCTGGCTATTCTATAAATCAAGATTTCATATCCAAGTTCTCTTTGATACCAACCAATATCTTCCTATCTACATTCAATATATAAATGTAAGTGTATATGCTACCATCATTTATTCTGCTTGTAATAGACATCATAGGAAAGAACTTTGGAAAGATGTAAAACACATCAACTTTGACACAATATGGCCTTGGATGATTGGAGGAGATCTCAATATGATTTCTAGCCTAGTTGAGAATAAAGGAGGTAGATAACCTAACCTATTAATTATCTCTGAATTTGTTGAATACATTGAAGAATATAACCAATTTGATGATGGTTCTAGTGGTCATTTCAGTTGGATAAGGGGAAAGCCTTTTGAAAGACTTGATATAATTCTTGTAAACTCAAACTCATACTTTTCCACAATTGAGGTACAACACCTAGCCGGAATTGCCTCTAATCACACCCCACTTCTTGTAAGTTTTAGCCTTATCTCCAAATAGAACCACCATCCTTTTAAGTTCTATAATATGTGGATAATGCATCATGACTTTAGCAACTACATATCGAATGCTAGGCATAGTGTGGAAAATAAAATCCCTTGGATCAAATTATGGTTACTACATAAAGAAACTATTCAAGCTCTCAGAAAATGGAATGTAGAGGTATTTGGTAACATTCATAATCTAATAAAATCCATTAAGAACAAGATTAACAACCTTGATAAAGATATGGATGAAATGGATACACAAGATACACATGAACTTAAAACTTAGTTAGAGCAAATTTAGATAAACTTTCAATTGTGCATTGATAGAGAAGAAGACAATCTTAGACAAAAAACCTCATCAAACATTTTCATCCAATGAGAGAAGAACTTTAAATACTTCCACACTTCCATTAAAAAAATAAGAAGAAAAATGTATAACCAAAATAAAAGATACATATAGAAGATGGATTCATAACCAAGACATTATTATTGAGGATTGTATGAACTATTTCTCAAGCTTACTCAACTAGCCATCAACAAACAACACAACCCACCAACCAAACCAAAACTTCTTTATGATTGAAAAGAATCAATCAACAATGAAGAACTTATCTTAGTCTGTTTGGAAGAAGAAATTTTGAATGCACTCAATTCAATGGATGGTTACAAAGCGATTGGACTTGATGGTTTTTTTCTCTTTTCTATCAAAGGTTATGCCATATTGTGAGAATTGAAGTTACTGTTGCTATGATGTTTCTTTAGAGGATACAAAAGTAATAATTTTTTCTTCACCTCCTCTATTCTTAATTCAAAAGAAAGAGATAATCACACTTGGGACAAATTCAAGCCTATCTATCTAACTCTATCATAAACAAACTTATTAGTAAGATCATTGCAAATATAATTGAAAATTTTTTATCATTCCTTATCTCCCCAAATCAGGTAGCTTGCATGAAAGGAAGGAATATAATTGACAATATACTTCTCCTATAAGACAAGGACATTGATAAAAAAAGGAAAAGGAGGAAATGTGATCATGAAAATCAATCTCAAAAAAGCTTTTGATACTATTAGCTAGAGCTTCATCCTCATAACACTTAAAAAAAAGAGTTTTTTCAATTGAATTTTACATCCTAATTCAAAGAATTTTGAGAACAACCATTATAAAATCCTCCCTAATTGAAAATCACATGGATTCTTCCAAGCTAGTAGATGGTTAAGCAAGGTGAGCCACTCTCCCCATCCCTCATTATATTAACTTTGAAACTCATATTAAATCAACTACATAAGGAGGCTACATCCACAAAGAAGTTCGATTTCACACACCACAAGCTTAAGATCACACACTTGGCCTTTGTAGTTGCTCTATTACACTTTTAATAGAAGCAAAATTCATCAACACAAAATGGAAATCATCAAAGAATTCACAAAACTATCGTATGGATCTAAATCCTAACAAATGTTTCTTTGTGAAATTAAAATGAATTACCAAAAACAAAATGAAAATATCAGAGAAAAGGCATGCTTCATTCATTCCACTACTTCTTTTACTTACCTTGGCATCAAACTATACACAGAAAGACTCATGCCTTCCCTTTTCTATGAGCTCATAGATAAAATACCAAACAAATTAAACTCATGAGAGAACTCTTTCCTTTTATTCGATGGAATGATCACTTTGGTGGAAAGTATCGTCAACTCAATTCCATTGTAAGTCAGTCAAGTACTACAAATCCCCAAAAACACTCAAAAGAAAATAGAAAGGATGCCCAATATATGCATTTAGAGCTAAAAGTACAAATCAATGCATTGGGCTAGTTGGAAGAAATTGAGCAAATTGATCTATAATGGTGGCTTGGAATTTAAAATAATAGCAGACAATATTAGATGCAATACCATCAAGCTATTGATCAAATTTAGAGAGAAAAACTCCATCTAGGTTGAATTGCATAAAAATTTTTTCCACCAAACTCGCTTAATGACCATTAAAGCAAGAAATCGACACCTCAACACGGAAGCATATGATGTAGCAAAGAGAAGAGGATGAAAATTTGATTTTTGGGACATGAGAGATGGAAACATAAATTTCTAGAATGATAACTAGATTGAGGAAGGGGCACTTTCCATTATGAAAAAGAATGGAAGACCACAATAATCACAACAAAAATTAAATTTATGGAATATGCTAAACTGGAATTTAATAAAATTGAAGGAGCACCTCTCATTGGGTACATGTAAGGAAATCAACACTTTTCCAATAGAAAGTAACACAAAAGATTATAAAAGGTCATTCTAAAGCCTCATCCATCTCCAAAACTATCTATGGAAGCTAGTGGAAAGGAACTAAAAAAATTCCATGGGGACATGCAATATGGAACCCAACCATCAAACCATTTATTTTATTTTTCTATTGTAGACTATTTCACAGTTTTAATCCAATGGATGACATACTCAAGCTTAAAGGATTACAAATTCCATCAATATGTTTATTATGCAAGGAATATACAGAGTGTATACCACATTGCTTCATACATTGTAGCTTTAACACCTGAATAAGGAGAGCATTTGAAGACCTATTACAAGTTGACATAAATTACAAAGCAAAATCAATATAAGATCTAATCGAAAGCTAGCAAACAAAGGATATCTTGAGTGTAAATATCATGTTGATCACCCCTCTGATTATCCTATGGTTCAAATGGATGGCCAAAAATGAGAAGAAGCACAATGACACCAAATAGGGTCATGTGAAAAGAATCTATAATAGGACATTTAATGGATACATTAGGATTGTGAGAAGACAACACCAAATAGGGATAAGAAATCCTATACTAGAAAATCCATCTCATGTTATTATTAAAATAAACATTGATGGGAGCCTTGATACTAAAAATAGAAAAGCTAGAATTGGTGGACTCTTTAAGGAACTTGATGGTAAATGCTCATTCCACTTCTCTATGCCTTATGCTACACTCTCTCCCCTTCACGCTGAGGTGGTGACATGCCTTTATGAACTCAATATTGCTTTCTTTAAATCTCACTGTGAATTCTAGATTGAATGATCTTCATTCAATTACTTAGAGAAAAAATAACATTATACACCTTAGTTTATTACAAATGATTTCAAAGTCTTAAAGAACTTGCTAAAAAGTCTGCATGTTTCCTTCTCCCAAATATGGAGATGTTAACTATCTTGCTGATATGTTGGCCAAAAGAGGAGTTATTTCTCAATCTTTTTACATCTCTAGGAATATTGACCCAAAATTAGCCATCCTTGTGTATAATGACAACATCAACTTACTTTACATTAGATCTAGATTTTTGTAACACTTCTCTTCTTTAGAACTATTTTTGAATTACTTGTATATTTTAAGTGATCAATGGAAACTTCCTTTTATAAAAAAAATTTATTTCCAAAGAGTTCTTTGAAGTGACCTAGTTTAGTTGATTACAATTGATTTATGTTTATTTTAGATTAACCCAAAATGGCTTGATTTGTTCAATTTGGGTTCACTTGTGTTTATTGACCAAATTAGTCAAATTAGACCCAATGGAAAGATGGATTAAGTTCAATTTTATACTTAAAGTGATTTGAAATGTATAATTTGGGTTAATTTCAATTTAATTTTGTTTTATCTTAATAGAGAATTTGGCCAATTTGGCCTTGATTCAATTTTGATATGGGTTTAGTTGATCAATTATGATGATTTAATCTATTATGATAGTTTAATTTGACTTGATTTTGATTTGATTTAACTTGGTCTTAATGGTGTAATTATCCAACTTAAATCCCAATTAAATTTAATTTTCTATTTAATAAAGTTTGAATTTGGGTCAAATAGGGCTTAATTGTGTTAGTTGGGTTAATGAACTAAATTAACCTACTTAGGACTTAATTGAATTTAGATTTTTTTTAAATATGTCTCATCTTGAGTTTTGTTCAATTTCATTGAATTTAGAGCAATTTGCGTTCAATTAAAAAATCTAGGCTAGGTTAATTCTAGCCATAAGCTCAATTTAAATTTAATTTATAGGTTTTTATTTCTATTTAGTTTTAGTTTAGATTTAAGTTCTTAATTTCATTTTAGTTTATTCTTTTTTTATTTTTTTATTTTTATCCATTTTATTTTTGGGTTCTAAGCTTGATACTCACTTAATTACTAATGAAGTGTCATAAGTGTCTAGGTGAGGAGATTCTTAATATAGGATTGGGATCCTAAGTACAAAAAAGAGGATGGGTGTTAGACTTGTTTAAAATGAGATCAACAATGGACTTTAATAATGAGCTTTTGAGCATCTTCTTTATTTACACAACAAACCCACATTTGGTCAAATGGTTGTCCCTATAAACTTCATTTATAATAGTATATTATATTGCTCTCCTATAAATTTAAGTGGGTAATGCATTATTTCAAAGGAGGATTACATAATGAGTTATTCAATGAATATATGTCTCTAATCATTTTCTTATAAAGTGGAATAATTGAGAAGTAGGTTTGTTCAAGAGATAACATCTGTTAATTTTCAACCATGATATTGATAGCCTCTTTATTTAAGTTCAACAATTCATTAGTTAGTTTAATGCCTTCACACCGAAACTACAAAGTTTAATTTTAGTAGTGCTTTTATTTAGGCATATATTTTATCTTAATAAGGACAAATCAATAACTAATATGAAGTTATTTTATTGCCCTATTCATTATCTTGGGCAAGTAATGGTTCTACTAATTCATCAAGAGTAACAATATATAATACTAACAAATTTTTTTAGTATTGGAGATGTCAATAATTATAATTATAATAATTATATATTGATGTCATCAAAGACATCTAACAACATTCCTCTCAATAAAATTGAACATTTTTTTAGTTAGCAACAAATGGTTGACATCAACTTGATAAATTGGAAATGAACCTCTTTAAAAATTCAAGTCTTCCTTACAAAGATCTAATTAGGTAAAACTTTTTGGAGGTTCAATTTCTAAAGTTTCCTTACTCATGGTAGAATCTATTTCAATACCATTGTAACGTGTAAGAATTTCAAAGTTTCACCTAACAAAATTTTAAAAGCACATTTGAAGAGATTCATTTTTAATTCATACTTCTAAAAATAATTTGAAGATTAGCTACATGATTTCAATAGCCTTGTTTTTTTCAACAATATCATCCATGTAACATTCTATCTATGATGTAATAACTCATCAAAAAAAATTGAGTTATTTACTACTTGTTGATAGGTAGGACTTGCATTTTTTATCCTAAAGAGTATAACATTATAATAATAAGTGTTTATTGAGCTCTAAAGGTTGTATAACATTCATTCTCAAGTGCTATATTGATTTGATTAAATATTAATAGACCATCCACGAAGAAGAACATTGAATGAGTTGAAAAAAGTCCATCAAATTTTTAGATATTATTAAATGAAATTTAACATTAGAATGGGCTTTATTTAAACCCATTTAATAGACAAAACTTGAATATGCACATTTTTTTATAAATAGGACTAATACATGCTATTTGTTCACATAAAAAATGTAAGTAGGGCTAAACTCTAAATCCTTCTCAAAAAAACCAACATAGAAAACTTAATTATCTTAAACCCATAAGTACATAATTAAAGATTTGACTTAGAGTTTAGTCAAAGGAACTCATCTGCCTCCATCCTATTTAAACCCATAGGTAGATGCTTTTCTTTGTTAACCTTATGAGCACTAATCATTAAATTTTATTTAAAAATATTTATTATCAAATTTTGGACCATTAAAGTGTATGAAGTAAACCTAAAATGACAATAAGTCATAAATTCATACTGAAGGTCAAATTTAGGTCTACTTTAAGGTTTATTAAGGATTAGCCATAAATTATCCAAGAAAATTCATTTATATTTAAATGAACAATTTAGGTTTATTGGTGGGTCTAATTTTATTAAGCTAACCCAATTAGCCCTCTTTGATTCAATTTAACCAAAATAAGGTTTTACACATTAATGACATTAAACATCAAATTAATAAGCCTAGATTGAATCAAGCCATTTTGCTTTATATCTCATAAAATTTCCATATTTTAGTTGGCCCAAGTCCAAAAGTCATAATAATAACATTAACTCAATAACATCAACATGCCACTTTGGGATTCAACTAGAACAACCTAGTTTTTATAATAAATTAAACTCTTGAGCATCATTATGACCAAAAATATGCCAAAATATTTTATTGGGAAGTTGATTTGACCACTCCATGTGGGTCAATCAAATACATTGAACCATATGTTCAAACTGATCTTAAATTAGCATGTTTTACTTTAGAAGTAAAATTGAATAACCAAATAGTGAAACATTCCACTCAAACTTAACATGAAGGTATAGGATGAGGTCCATATTAATACTCTAATTCATACCTACTTGATTTGACCTAATTTTGCAGGTCAAATCAATGAGACATGAGCATGAGTCAAATTGAACAATACCAAAAATCTTTAGTATTCCTTTTCTATTTTAACAAATGGAAAAAAAAAATACTATTGCTTCCTTTAGCCTAAACTAAAACCCATCACATTTCCCATGGGGGTCACTTCAGTTCAAGCTTCTTTAAGCTTATCTATGGAGGAGTTGAGAATTATGGCAAACTCCAATCATATTTGACTAAGGGATCATCTTTAAACCATTTGTCTCCTTGTAATAAATTCCTTAGCACCTCCCCAACTGCACCTTAGACAAAAATTACCTCCATGAATGCTAAACTAAGCTCAACCATGGGATAATCTTAAGTTTGCTTTTTTCCTATAAATAGTCCATTAAGTTTCCAAATTCAAAGGTTGTCTAATTTCTTCTAAGCACCACTAAGCAAATTAAATTTTATTTTCCCCTCCCTAACCACCTATTTCATCTCAATACCAAGCCATGATAAAGAGTTCACCAAACTTTAGTACATCAATTAATTTAGAAGGAGGCAATTTAATCAAATGTGCACACAAGTTCATCTCATTTTTCTGATAGTCTCATAATTTATTACCAAGCAATTCAAGCACCCATGAAGGTGGGAATTTTCATTATTTTGTTTATCTTGTCCATGGATTTTTTTTTAAAGAAGATTTTTACTATGAATTAAAAATAAAGGTATAATTAGAGGTTAAGACAAAGGAAAATAAAGAGAATTATAAGCTTCTAACATAAGGCGGCTTTAGTAAGTCACTCTAGAGTGTATGTATGGAGGATTTTGGGTAAAAGTTGTTGTGAGAAGATTAGTCCAGTCACAAGAGAAGCCATCTTTTCCAAAGCGTTTGTAGGTTTGTTTCCCTCTCGATGGATGTAATGAATCAAATTGAAAATTATTTAGACATCGATGTTCTTAATGATGTAAGTAATGTTCCAGAGATAGAGGTCATCAGTGGAAATGTAGTTCCAAAGCATTGAAGAATCTATTTCAATCCAGATTTTTTTGAAATGGAAGGAGGCTACTAACTTTAGAGCTGTATGGCAGGCTAAAGCTTCAACATGAAGAGCATTCATTATATACCAAGGGATGGAGAATAGAAAGATGCCTTGGCCTATGTGTATTTTAAAGAAACCTCTAACACCTATTGGTTAGTCTATTATCCTGAAATTGCCATTGATGTTTATCTTAATACATTCAATTTATGGTTTGTTTGAATGTATGAGAAGTGGCTGAAATAATATTGGTTTCTCCCTAGTTTTTAATGGGATGTTGAATAGATTTGTAGCTCCAACTTTAGCAATATGGTTTCTGATTTGTGGCATTGTATCCATCACACCTTCTTATTAGGTTCCATGCTTGCTTGAGTTCTTTTCCATCCAAATAAATCACACAAAAATTAGTGGAATAATGTAAATATGGCCCTTCTTGCTATAATGATTAGAATTGTTCCAATCCTTGAAGTAGCTTTGTATAGAGTCATCCATTGATTTGTCAATTTGGAATTGAGAGTGCATTCCATCTTATATTTCTTTGTTGATTTGGCATGTGTTGAAATGGATGGATTATATTTTTCTTATCCCTTCTACATCGGTGGTATGTAGAAGTAATCTTAAGGCCCTTAAGTTTTGATATATCATCTGTGGGGATTAGGTTGTGCCACAAACTCCAGCATAAGAAAGACATAGATGGTTAGATAGGTTTCCAAAAAATAGGCTACCATTCAAGGGTACTAGGATTATATGTAGCTTGGAAAAGGATCTTTGACATGAAGAGCTTAACATTTTGACATTTCAACATCAATTTGCCTTTTGTATGTGGGATAAGAGAAATGCTAAATACCTCTTTTAGAACATCTTCATGAAGAATTTCACTGAGCTTTCAGATGTTCCAATTGTCATTAATGATGAATTCACAAACTTTGACCTCATCAGAGAAGTTTCTGTTATAAACTTTGAAGTAAACCTTCTGAAAACTAGTGATCCTTTAAGAAACTATGAGCACCATTCCCCATATGCTAGAAAATAATTTTTTTGCTTCTCTTCTATGGTGCAATAAGCTCTTCTAGAGTTGGGAGTCTGCTTTTCATTGATAAATCATAGTTGGAAAGGTCTTCCAGCAATATTTGCTAAATAGGATTTGGGTCCATAAGGAATCATTTTAACTCAGTTTGATCCATAGTTTCATCTAGTTGATGTGAATAGAGTCTACTAATGACCAGAATCCTAGCCTTCCTTCCCATTTTAGTTTGCACATCATTTTCCAACTCACCAAATGTATATAAACATTTTTCCTATTCCATAAAAATCTATTAAAAATTCTTTCAATCTTGATTTGTGTTTGATTTGGCATTAACTTGGTTTATAAGGAATAAAGAGGATTGAGTTGAGAATACTTTATAGTAAAGTTATCCTCCCTCTAGTTGATAAGGGAATATTCTCCCATGAATTGATTTGTTGTCTTAAATATAGTTCATAACACCAACAAAGTATTATGCTTTTTGTCATCCTTTATGTATATATACTCCAAGGTATATGAGTGGGAGGTTGGAATTGATGAACCTAGTGTATGGAAGGTGGGAATAGGTGAAACTAGTGTAGTCTTTGATCCATTTCTAGTCCATTTTGCAATGTTTCCTAATATAATCAAACACTTTGATTCGTTGAAGGTTATCCCAGAGATTGCTTCAAAGATATTAAGAATAAGAATGATTCTTTGGATTGATCTTTTGGATCCATTGCAAAATAGTAATAAATCATCAGCAAATGCCAAATGTGATATATTTATTTTCCCTTTGGTTGTATAGTTGATTGCTCTATTGGAGTTATGAGTTACATCCAACATTCTAGAGAGGCAATCAAGTGTTAGTATAAAAGGGATGGAGAAAATGGATCTCCATGCTTTATGACTCTTGATCCTTTGGAGAAACTATGTGCCTCACCATTAACGATGATAGAACAGTAGTTGTTTGAGAGTAGTCTATTAACCAAGGAGCATAATTTCTCTTGAAAACCTCTAGCTTTTAAAATTTCCATGATGAAATTTTGATTGATGGTATAAAATGCCTTCTTCATGGTCTAGTTTTATAATGAAGTTTCCTCCCCCTACTTTTTTTTTTATTAAGGTCTAGGATAAGCTCTTATGCTAATAAAATATACCTAGATATGTTCCTCCTTTGAATGAAAGCTATTTAATTTTTGGAAATGAGTTTTGGGTGGTATGGTTGGAGATGAGTGGACATAATTTTTTTGATGGTTTTGCTTATGATCAATGATAGATTGAAGAGCCTAAAATGTTCCCAATTATACATATTATTAGACTTTGGGATGAGAGTGATGGTTGTGGAGCTAAAAAATTTATGCATGTCATTATGCTGAAGGAAGGCCTGGATAATAGAGATAACATCCTGTTTAATCTAATGACATGAGTGTTGATAGAAGTGTGTTGTGTAACCATCAGTTCCTATAGCTTTTGACCCACAGAGAGAGCCAAGGATATTCCAAATTTTATCCTTCATTGGAGTATATGCTAAGTCTAGTTGGCATACCCCAATAATGTTAGTATTGAATAAATCATCACAAAATAGGTTCAGATTTACCTTTTGTTCTAGAAAAAGTGACTTGTAGTAGCTGAAACCATCTTTAATTATGTCTTCCTTTGCTTGCAACAAATGGCTTTATATTCCCTCTTCTTTTTGTATTTTGTATTTTTGTCACCTTTTTTGAGATTAATTACAATAGCTTTTTGTGTCAAGAAATCATCTTCCATAACAATGAGGTCATTGAGAGTTAGTTGGGCTTGTTTGAGGTCTTCTTTGTTGGCTTAATTAGCCTCATGTTCAATTTGATTAATTTTGATGATAACAAACAAATGCTTGGATGTTCTAATGAATATTTTTATGTGTTTCAGATATATCAATTGCTAATTACATATCCAATACATCTCACAAATTGTTAGAAGAAATTGCAAGAATAAAAGAATGAAAGGGATAATGTGAAGCTTATGATTTTAGGTTATATGACTATTCATATGAGTTCTTTGGCATGAATCAATTTGCTCACAACCTAACATACTATTTTAATGAGGTTAATTTATATAAATCTTTATTTAATTAACATTCAATTATATGTTTTTTTTACAAAGCAATAAAATTGTCAAAGTAATAAATGATCATAACTATTAAGTATAATTATTTTATTTACTTAATATAATTAGGTATTTTAATTTAATTTGCTAGTTATATGATAACTAACATATTTATGATTATATATAAATTATATCATAATTTTAAATGTCACATGTCAAAATTAACAAAATATATAAAATTTTGTATTTTAGCCAAAGTCATTGTTTAATCAAAGAACTCATATCTGATTTTATCTCCATCAGTTCCTTGGATTGTTTCCTTTAAAATAAGTGGTTACATGACCCACTTTGCATTAAAATTGAATTTATTATGATTTTTAAACATTACCTGATTTTAATAATGGATGCATGCTACATGCTTTGAATATATTAAGAGCTACATTTGATTACTTTTGACTTTCCCATGTGAATAGCCGAATTTTTGCTGCTAAATTTAATATTTGTTTAATATAAATTATATTTTTATTGAATATTAAATTATCACATGATAGCATGAGGTTTGTATAATATTTCTTTGAAATAATTTTTTAAATGACCTTCTTGCCTATAAATAGCCCTCATTCTCTTCATGAAAGTATCCCTCATTCAAAATTCAAAATATCTCCAGCAAATCTAAGAGAAAATCTCTTAAATGTTCCTTCCAAGTGTTCTCCAAATATTGCAAGATCAAATCCTTGGTTTGGAAGCTTCAACATCTTCAACGAAGCAAGCCTTTTTAAATTACTTGAGTTTGTTTTCTTGATCTTAATACTTCTTAGTTGTTCATGCTATTTTCACCATCTATTTCTTCTTTCTAATTTATACTTTTGGTGGATTAGTCTTTGAACATTGGTTTTCACATCAAAGTTTCTCAATCATTTTTTTGTGAAAACTCTTGTGATAATTTGTAGGATCTATTTCAACTTTGAAATTTTAGCTTCCTACAAATTTCTTTTTATTTCTTGAAATATTTCTTCTTTGGTCTTATTTTTAAAGATCATTTATTCTTAGATCTATTTTAAGCATTTTAAAATAAATTATTGTGCTGAAATTATTTTCATATTTGCTAGATCACTCTTTTTAATTGAAAGCTTACTAGCCAACTTAGATCTATCATATACTTATTTTTTTTATTTTGTGATCATTAGCATTAATTGAAAGAATCTTTTGGTTAAAATAAATTACTCCTTGCTGAAATTTATTTTATTATGAAAAGAATATTGTGAATTTATTTTGAAATCATTTGTATTATTACAAATTATAATAACATAAACATCTAGTAAGATCACTTTAAGATATTTATTTTATTAAGTGAGCATTTTGCCCAAATTTTTTAAGTTGTAAAGTGATCATTTATAAGTTGTGAGATCACTTTTTTTTGATTGCTTGGTATATTTGTGAGATTTACTTTATCAAAATTTATTATTTTGTATTTTTTGTGTTGTAAAATTTATTTTGGGGTACTACCCCTTTGTAGGAGAGTATATTATTATAGGGGTTGTACTCATAGTTATAGGAGAGTACTTTTGTAAACCATTTTCATTTAGTGGATTCTTAGCCGGTGGCTAGGCCGATTTTGGGGTTTGGTAGAATACGTAAAAATGTGTCTTCTCTTTTACTTTTTTGTATTTTATTTTTGCATTTAGAATTATATCTTATCATTATAAAATCAAAATCTAATTTTCTATTTAAAATTAAAATTTAAGTTTTGAAAATTTTATTACCCAATTCACCCCCTCTTGGGTGCTATAGTGTCTCTGGTGGCATCGAGCTAGGCTCTTTATTGGCTTAACATCCAAGAGTAAATCTTTTCACTATGGCACAAGGTTTCAAGGGTTCATTCTGAGGACAATCCACTCATAGACCTCCACTTTTAGATAGTGTACCATTTGATTATTGGAAAAATAGAATTAGTACATTCTTAAGAGGTCAAGATGCACGCATGTGGTATATGTTGACACATCAATATCATACACCCACGGAAGTAAATGGCATTAAAGTAGAAAAACCTTTTGAGGAATGGTCTATAAAGAGAACTTGATGAATTAAATGCTAGGGCTTGTAATACTTTACATTGTGCTTTATTACCGATGATTACGAAAATTTCTATGTTAAGTATCAAAAGAAATATGGGATAAACTTATTATAACTTATGAAGGAACTAGTGAAGTTAGAGATGCTCACATAAATAGACTTGTTCATGATTATGAGTTATTTCATATGTCTCCTTCGAATCTATTTCGATATGTATACTAGATTTATGAAAATAATTAGCACATTACATTCTCTTGGAAAAAACATATAGGAATCAAGACTTAGTTTATAAGATTCTTAGATGTCTTCCAAAAGAATGAAGCTAAAGAAATAACATATTAGTGAAGCTAAAGATTTATCTACTTATCCACTTGATCACTTTTGGGTTCTTTGATAGCACATGAGCAGTTATTGCTCAAAGGGATAAGATGGATAACTCAAGAAGGAGAAAGGAAAAGCCATTGCACTACAAGTTGATGATAGTGATGAGCATAACACCTCAAGCTCGGATGGTGATTGTGATGAGGTGGTCATGCTTTCCAAAAGGCTTGGGAACTTGCTAAGGAAGAAGAATCAAAGGTATAAAAAATCTAAAATTATAAATTTCAAACTAAGAAATTTCCTACTGAAGGGATCATTTGCTATCATTGTAAAAGCACGGACACATAAGAGGTGATTGTCCAAAACTTGTTGAATCAAAGAAAAAGAAATTGATGTAAACAAAAGAAAAATATGAAGGAGAAAAAAGTACCATAAGAAGAAGAAGACGACTTTATGGGCCAATCAGATTCAAATGAATCAAGTACTAGCTCATCGGATGAAGAGGTCAACATATGTCTTATGGCAAATGGAGAATCGACTTAGATTCTCAAGAGGTATGTAATGATATATCTTATGATGAATTAGATGATGCTTTTAATGATTTAGTTATTGAATATAAAAAATTAAAAAGAAAATAAAACCTTAGAAAAGAACATAAAAATTTAGATATGCATTTTTGTGATTTAAAAAATGAATGTGATAATTTAAAAGTAAAATACTTCTTTATTAAATTGTTCCTTAGTTGTAGGTAAACTTGAAAGAGAATATCTTATTAAAAGCAAGATTAGAATTATGTTTAAAATCACAAGTTCATTATAATACTTCATCAAGAAAAACATTTAATAAAAATTATTTGCATCATACACATCCCACTCATATACCTTATAATTATCATTCTAAATCATATGCAAAACACTAATGTTTGGTGCAACTATTACAATAAAAGGGCATATTTCATTTGATTGCTATGCACATTAAAATACAAATACTAAGCAATCATCTTATGTATGGGTACCAAAGGTACAAGCACTACACAAAACCATGCATGCTAAATATCTTACTTCAAATTTAGAATGTGGACCCAAACATGTTTGGGTTCAAAAGTTAACATGTGAGTTTATTTTGTAGGAATGCCTTCAAAGCAAAATCAAAGAAGGCATGTGGTACTTGGGCTGGATGTTCAAGACATATGACGGAGATAAAGATAAATTCACAACTTTAGAATCAAGTGATGGAGGATTTGTTACATATGGAGATGCGAAGGGAAAAATCATTGGCATTGGTTCTATTTGTAAGAATTCTATCACTTTAGATAAAGTTTTTCTAGTAGAAGGATTAAAACATAATTTAATTTCTATTAGTCAATTATGTGATAAAGGTTTGAATGTAGTATTCCATGCATCATATTGCATTATAAAAATAATGAAAATGTTTTGCTAGTAGGAAAAGATACAAAAATATTTATGTCATTGATTTAGATAGCTTTCATGATGTAAATTTAAACTTACTTTGTTTTAAAAGCACTCATGATGATATATGGTTATGGCATAGGAGACTATGTCATATTAACACACACTTAATAAAATTGCTAAACTTGATTTAGTAGTTGGTTTTGCCTAAATTAAATTTTTTTATTCAAACTATGTTTGTGATGCATGTATTCATGGTAAACATTCTAGAAGCTCATTTAAAAGTAAAAATATTGTTTCTACTTCTAGACCTCTAGAATTATTGCACATGGATTTATTTGGTCTACCCTTAGGTGGAAAAAATTATGGTTTTGTGATTGTTGATGATTTCTCTAGATATACTTGGGTTTTATTTGTAACTTACATGGATGATGTTTTTTTGAGTTTAGAAAGTTTTCTAAATATATTCAAAGAGAACAAGGCCTTTTGATTAATAGGGTTCAAACATGGTGAATTTGAAAATAAATTATTTGAGGATTATTGTGATGAACATGGGATTAGACATAATTTTTCACCTAGAACTCCCCAACAAAATGAAGTAGTAGAGAAAAAATAGAATATTAATTGAATTAAGTAGTTCTATGCTTGATGAGTATAAATTGCCAAAATATTTTTGGGGCGAAGCGATAAATATCTTGCATGTTATGTAATGAATAGGATCTATTTTAGACCAATTTTGAAGAAGACACCCTATGAATTGTTTTTTTGGAAAGAAGCCTAAGATTGAACACTTTCATGTATTTGGATGTAAATGCTTTATTTTGAATAATGGAAAAGATCATTTAGGTAAGTTTGATTGCAAATCAGATGATGGTATTTTCTTAGGATACTCTCTTTCTAGTAGAGCTTATAGAGTTTACAATAAAAGAAAAATGATTGTAGAAGAATCAATACATGTTATTTTTGATGAAAATTTGATTGATCCTATTAGAAATGAAGTGATTGATGAAGAGATTGATAACTTTAAGAAAATATCTTTAGAAGATAATATGGATGATTCATTGCCTAAAGAATGGAAATATAATAAAATCATCCAAAGGAACTAATTATAGGAGATCCTTCAAAAAGAGTTATGACCAGAAGACATAGTAGAGAGGTTGTAGATCATTCAACATTTGTATCCGAGGTTGAACCTAAAAATTTAGAAGAAGCATTAAATGATAATTTTTGGATTATTGCTATGGAAGAGGAGTTGAATCAATTTGTAAGAAATGATGTTTGGGAATTAGTCCCAAGACCCCAAGATCAAAATGTCATTAGAACAAAATGGATCTTTAGGAATAAGCTAGATGATTCAGTTGTATTGTTAGAAATAAAGCTAGGTTAGTTGCACAAGGGTACACACAAGTTGAAGGTATAGATTTTGAAGAATCTTTTGCACCTTAGCAAGACTAGAAGCTATCAGTTACTCCTTGCTTATGCTTGTTTTAGAAATTTTAAACTTTTTCAAATGGATGTCAAAAGTGCATTTTGAATGGATTTATTGACCAAAATGTATTTGTAGAGCAACCACCTAGATTTGAGAGCCTTGATTTTCCAAATCATGTGTATAAATTAAAGAAAGCTTATATGGTTTAAACATACTCCTCGTGCTTGGTATGATAGGTTAAGTAACTTTTGATAGATCATGGATTTAGAAAAGGAGTAGATACCACCTTATTCCTTAGAGCATAGATGATGATTTGATTGTGGTACAAGTGTATGTAGATGATATATTATTTGGAAGTACAAATGAATCTTTATGCCATGAGTTCTCATCTTTGATGTCTAAAGAGTTTGAAATGAGTATGATGGGAGAACTTAATTTTTCTTAGGTCTTCAAGTGAAGCAACAAGAAAATGGCACATTCATCCATCAAACTAAGTATATAAATGAATTGCTTGAGAGGTTTGACATGAAAAGATTTAAATCTAGTAAAACTCCTATGAGCCCATCTATAAAATTGGATTTAGATGAATTAGGAAAATCATTGATCAAAAACTTTATAGGAGTATGATAGGTTCACTTTTATACCTTCTTTGCTAGTAGGCGATATTATGTTTCTTTGTTTGTTTGTGTGCTCATTTTGACCAACCCAAAAGAATCTCATTTAATAGCGTCAAGTATCTTTGATTTGATAGGCACTACTAGGTTAGGTTTATGGTATCCTAAAAATTCTTTATCATGTGATTTGGTTGCTTATTCGATCGATTTTGCGGGATGCAAAGTAGATAGAAAAAGCACATCAGGCACATGTCATTTTTTAGGATCATCACTTGTGTCTTGGTCATCTAGAAACAAGATTTTGTAGCTTTATCCACTACAGGGTACATAATGCCGTGTTGCTCAGTCCTTTGGTTAAAGCAACAATTAGAAGATTTTGGTATTAAGCAAGATCACATTCTAGTTCGGTGTGACAATACTAGTGCTATTAGTTTGACTAAAATCCTATCCAGAATCACGAACCAGCATATAGAAATTAGACATCATTTTATTAGGGATCATGTTTTGAAAGGTGATGTTAATATTAATTTATTAGCACCGATTTACAAATTAGATATTTTACAAAACCCTTACAGAAGAACGTTTTTGTACTTTAAGATGCATGCTTGGAATGTTAGATCCTAATATTTAAAATTGTATGTAGTTTGTTCTCATTTTTGATGTTGTCAAAAGGGGAGAAGAGTAAAATGTTGGTTAATATTAAGTCTATTTAATGCATACATTTAGGGGAGCAACATTATTCATCTCATGCATAAATTTTTTTTAATAGAATTTCTTTCAAAACTATGATGAAAGGTCAATTTGCACCTTCATCAAAATCAATACCCAACATTAGTTTGTCATCATCAAAAGGGGAGATTGTTGGCTTAATTAGCCTCATGTTCAATTTGATTAATTTTGATGATAACAAATGCTTGGATGTTCTAATGAATATTTTATGTGTTTCAGATATATCAATTGCTAATTACATATCCAATACATCTCACAAATTGTTAGAAATTGCAAATAAAAAGAATGAAAGGGATAATGTGAAGCTCATGATTTTAGGTTATATGACTATTCATATGAGTTCTTTGGCATGAATCAATTTGATCACAACTAACATATACTAATTTAATGAGGTTAATTTATATAAATCTTTATTTAATTAACATTCAATTATATGTTTTTCTACATAGCAATAAAATTGTCAAAGTAATAAATGATCATAACTATTAAGTATAATTATTTTATTTACTTAATATAATTAGGTATTTTAATTTAATTTCTTTGGTTATATGATAACTAACATATTTATGATTATATATAAATTATATCATAATTTTTAAATGTCACATGTCAAAATTAACAAAAATATATAAAATTTTATATTTTAGCCAAAGTCATTGTTTAATCAAAGAATTCATATCGATTTTATCTCCATGGATTCCTTGGATTTTTTTTCCATTTAAAATAAGTGGTTACATGACCCACTTTGCATTAAAATTGAATTTATTATGATTTTTAAACATTACCGATTTTAATAATGGATGCATGCTACATGCTTTGAATATATTAAGAGCTACATTTGATTACTTTTGACTTTCCCATGTGAATAGCCGAATTTTGCTGCTAAATTTAATATTTATTTAATATAAATTATATTTTATTGAATATTAAATTATCACATGATAGCATGAGGTTTGTATAATATATTTCTTTGAAATAATTTTTAAATGACCTTCTTGCCTATAAATAGCCCTCATTCTCTTCATGAAAGTATCCCTCATTCAAAATTCAAAATCTCTCGCAAATCTAGAAAATCTCTTAAATGTTCATTCCAAGTGTTCTCCAAATATTGCAAGATCAAATCCTTGGTTTGGAAGCTTCAACATCTTCAACAAGCCTTTTAAATTACTTGAGTTTGTTTTCTTGATCTTAATACTTCTTAGTTGTTCATGCTATTTTCACCATCTATTTCTTCTTTCTAATTATACTTTTGGTGGATTAGTCTTTGAACATTGGTTTTCACATCAAAGTTTCTCAATCATTTTTTTGGTGAAAACTCTTGTGATAATTTGTAGGATCTATTTCAACTTGCTGAAATTTTAACTACAAATTTATTTTTTTCTTGAAATATTTCTTCTTTGGTCTTATTTTGAAAGATCATTTATTCTTAGATCTATTTTAAGCATTTTAAAATAAATTATTGTGCTGAAATTATTTTCATATTTGCTAGATCACTCTTTTAATTGAAAGCTTACTAGCCAACTTAGATCTATCATATACTTATTTTTTTATTTTGTGATCATTAGCATTAATTGAAAGAATCTTTTTGGTTAAAATAAATTACTCCTTGCTGAAATTTATTTTATTATGAAAAAAAATATTGTGAATTTATTTTGAAATCATTTTGTATTATTCTACAAATTATAATAACATAAACATCTAGTAAGATCACTTTAAGATATTTATTTTTATTAAGTGAGCATTTTGCCTTGCCAAATTTTTAAGTTGTAAAGTGATCATTTATAAGTTGTGAGATCACTTTTGAATTTGATTGCTTGGTATATTTGTGAGAGATTTACTTTATCAAAATTTATTATTTTGTATTTTTTTTTGTGTTGTAAAATTTATTTTGGGGTTGTACTCTTTATGGAGAGTACATATTGTTATAGGGGTTGTACTCACCCCGTTATAGGAGAGTACTTTTTGTAAACCATTTTCATTTAGTGGATTCTTAGGGGTGGCTAGGCGTGGGCGTGGGCCGGTTTGGGGTTTGGAACCGTAAAATTGTGTGCCTCTTATCTCTATTTACTTTATTGTATTTTTATTTTTGTTGCATTTAGAATTATATCTTATCATTATAAAATCAAAATCTAATTTTCTATTTAAAAATTAAAATTTAAGTTTTGAAAATTTTAATATTACCCAATTCACTCTTGGGTCTATAGTGTCTCACATTCTTCAACTATCTTTAACGTGTCATTGATATGAAGATTTTCTAGGGAGACCTTTTGTTCTTGTGCCTTAATCTATTTTTTTTATGTTGTCAAAGACTTTCCAATTTTATTCACGAGATTTTGGTTAAGTTTTGCATAAACTCAAATCTTGTCCATCTTGAATTTGATGTCCATGCACTTTGAAGGCAATCGATGAAGAGGTCATGCTTTGTCCACATATTACAGAATTTGAGGTTGGTTTGGATGGTTTATAAAGGTAATCAATAGTTAATAGTAAGGGAGCATGATCTGAACAAGTTATGTTTAGGTGTCTTATTGTAGAATGCCAAAAATGACCTAGCCATTGTGTATTGAATAGAATTATATCAAGCCATTCAAAGACTCACTCTCTATTCCATGAGTAAGGTGCTCCACTAAAACTAGGTTCAATTAGGAGTGCATTTTCAATGTAGCTAGCAAACTCCCCGATAACAATTTTATTTAGTTTTCTTCCTCCTTTTTTCTTATTTGAGTCTGTGATCATATTGAAATCACCCAACACTAGCCAACTATGTTGGTAATTTTGGCTAATGGCAATGTTTTTGGTCCAAAGATCCCTTCTTGAGTCTCTAGAGCAATGCAAATATAATAATGGCGTGTAGAATAGTTACTCACTTATGTGTATATGTACAAATTGGGAGTCATCAATCAAAAGGTCAATGTGAAAGGCACTTTTATAAAATAGCAAAATTTTATTTGTCCAATTTTTTTTTGAGCAATGTTAAAGCTTTGAAATTTTTATCTATGCTTTTCAATGTTGTGAGGTTGAATGAGTGGCTCTTGGATGGCAAAAACTTGGAGATTGTATGTTTTAATAAGACTCTTAAGTCTATTAGAGGCTACCTTGTTGGAAATATCTCTAATGTTCCACATTAGATAAATAGTTATGCTTAGAGTACTTAAAGCCCCTAGAGGCTCAAGTAGCAATCTATCATAAATTGCCAAATCCAAGGCGAGAAGGTATTTTCTATGAATGTTGCTACATTGATTATATGCCTTAATTCCCTTATTCCATTGTGCTTGTTTCTTTTAGATTCTGTCGACCATTCCTCCTCTATTTCTTAAATTATGTGGTTTAAATCCTTAAGATTGGTCTATGTAGTGTAAATACTTGTGAGAGCACATCATCGTTATGTTTGTTCGGTTGACTACTTAGAAGTTCTATATTATTTTCTTCTTGATTGGTTGGTTGATCTGATACCAATGGTGTTTGGGTTAATATTTCATTATTGTGTTGTTCGATCTAATTAGCTAGAATGGGTAAATGGTCCTATACTATCACATCAATATTGTCTCCTTGAGTTGTAGATTTAAGTTTATTAGTTGTTGTTATTACCACAAGTTGTTCAGTGATAAGGACTTGTTCATGTTGGTTTGTGGTAACTTCTAGTTTATCTTTAATAGGTAAGTTTGTAAGCTCCTCATTGTTTCCTTCCTCAGTACAATATGGTTTAGAGTTCCTTGTCCTTAATTCTAGATGAGCAATATATTCCTAAAGTAGATGTCCAAACATTCTTCATTGGCGATAATAACTTCTATTAAATCACCACTTGGCCAATAGCCATTTATTAGAGTTCCTATCCGAGACCGGCATGAGTTGTTTTATATCTATTTCTATAAGAACATTGGCTATATATGGTCTTGTGAAGTTGAAAGTCATCAGGTCAAGCTTTATAGCTTTGCTAAAGTTTGTAGCAAGAGAGTAGAGGATTTGCTTGTTAAATAAATGGAGTTTACTTGGAAACTTTATCCATATTAACTATAGGAGGTTCAATGCTATAATCAAACTTGGGAGTCCATTTTAATACCTTCATTAGTACATTGTCAATGTGGTAGAGTTTTTTTTAGAAGAGTAGAGCATAATCTTCTTTCTTTTTGAGCCTTGTGACAATATGCCTTCCATCTAAGAGTCTGACATTCCAATCTGCAATGAGCATGAGTTCATGAAAGTGATTTTGTATATTGTCCATCTTCAAATGTTTGTAGGTGCACTTACCAACCAATGTAAACTTAAGGGGTTCAACTAAGAATATTCATCAAGAGAAATAAAGTTGGTTTGCCATTCTTATGGTTGGCTTTTTTTAATGAAACCATAGTCATTGACTTCACAAAATTTTCATGTTAAGATTGCAGGATGATAAGTTTGATGGAGGGATGGAGTGCCATTTGAAGGAAGGTTGTTTGATAGAGCACCATCATAAGACAAACCTTTCATGGAAAGGAAAGCAATGGAACATTAAGTAATGGAATAATGCCCTAGGAGGAAGAGGCATACCTAGGATGGGGAAAATGATGCCATTCATTTAGGAATACTTAGTTCATCTCACTCACATTTTTTTTATCTTGTCCATGGATGTTCTTATTCGAGCTTCATAAATTGCACCATGGCTTGGAGAGCCATGGAATTGACTCCCCTCCTCCTACTCGAGCTCCATAGTGAAGTATTTACTTCATATGAATAGGAGAGCTCAAATATGGCTTAATTTTATTTAGATCACACTAACCCAAACCAATGCCTGAACATTCCATGCATGATTTGTCTTAAAGTAAGGGATGATCCTTAAACCATTAGATCTAATTTAAATTAGATATAATAGTCTAGGATGGGTTGGTCCATAAACTTCACATACCAAGTCCAAAATTTAAATGTTATATTTTAAATTTTGGTATTTCTAGTTTGTATAATAGGTTTAAATTTTGGTATTTTCTAGTTTTACACTATATTATAATTTAGAAGTGTTATTAAACATAAATTATATTATATAATTTACTTAAGATTTTATTTATCCACTATTTTGAATGATTAAATAACTTAAATGCATCAAAAAAATATGAAACCTAAACATATGATGTAAAACAATCTTAAGGACTTCCTATAGAAAATTCAAATTAGAATTAAAAGCAAAGAGTTATTAATTTTAAATGCATATTTGAATATTCAAAATTACAAAATTAAAATATTCACTAAATATTGCAAAACAAATTAGTAGAATATTTAATTCACTAGTATAAGCTTATTAAAAGTTTTTTTTAATAATTTTATGAATTTAAATGAATAAGTTGTACATTTTTTATTACATCAAATACATGTTTTAAATTATAAAAATAATAAATATATTGGACAAAATTATGGAAAATTAAAATAATATTTCAATTGAATATTTAAACTCATTATAAAAATTTCATAATCTTTTAAGCTAAAATAAATTAATTATATATTTTTGAAGTAAATTAATTCTTATTTAATAAGAAGAAAGTTAAACAAAATAAAAATACATCCAAAAACTATGAGAATTAAAAAAAATACTCATGGCACAAGTCTAAGTATTATATGAAAGTTTCATAACTTTTGAAGTCAAATTAAAAAATATTATGAATTAGTAAATAAATTTAAGCAAATATTTAAAATTAGTAGAAAATAAAATAAATTTAAGAAATTATGATTAATCTAGTGAATGCTTAAATTGATTATTGAGACCCTGCATGAAAATTTCATTACTTTTTTTTGTGATTATTTGAACAATGAAATCAATTTTCATTCATAATTAAAAATCTAATTGAATAAAAAATAACTAGAAAATAAAATAATCATTAAAGTAATTAAATAAATAACCCATATCCATGGAAAGAGGGTCCTAAATACTTTAAATTAATATCATAACTAGATAATTATTTTTTATAACAAAAAATTTTTAAATAATAAATTTAAAAGATAAAATAAATAATTAATAAGTATTAAAATAAAAAAATTTATTTAATTTATCTAATTTTTAAAAATTAAACTAAAATTTAAAAAAAATTGTAATAAATTTTAAAAGGAATATTATAAGTGAATTGATTAATATTCCTAAATAGTCAACATTTATCAAATAAATGTTAAATAAAAATAAAATATAAAATTAAATAAGATCAAATAAAATTAACTAAATTCCAAAATTCAAAATAATTTTAAAATTTAAATAATTAATTATTAATTAATTTAAAATACATTTTCAAGAAAAAATCACTTATGTTCACACTTAATCAATAAGTGTGGTCAACTTAGCTAAATAAGGACTATAAAATTTGAACACTACACTTAAACATGAGCAACTTAGAGTTTTAGTTTGAGCCATACTTCAGATCATTTCAAATCATGAATATTCTTAGTTATTTGTTCAAAAATAATATAACACTTATGTATTTTATAATACTCTTGTACTAGTATTTGTACTAAATTAGTCATCGTCATGTCTACACACTTGCATTATAGTTTGATTAATTTGATCTAAATTTTATTATTATTTGGGATTCATTATATTAGTCAACCCCATCTTAACCACTACACATACACATAGATGATCATCTCATGAGGTAGATCAACCTTTTATGGAAACACATAATCTAAGATCATTCTACATAATAATCTAAGATTTGATTAATTTTTGAACCAAACTAGTAGACAATTGCATCATAAAATACATTGCCCTTTTTAATTACTTAACATATTTATTTTCTAATCTATCTTACACTTACCCAACATTTTTGAGAAAGTGTGGTTTACTCATCCGCATGATATACATTAAATCAACATCCTTGATTAATGTCTCAATCATGTTTATATAACTAAAGATTTTTCATGAGTTAGTCATACATATAATGACTTAACTCATTTTGGCAATGTTTTCTTTCTTGCAATCTTATTAAAATTGCTTCATGAACCAGATCTTCTCTTTAGATCAAGCTTAATGAGAACTAATCAACTACTTACTAGTTATTTCCCAACGAGTCATGCATTTATGATTAAATCATTCCTTAGTTCCAACCAATATGATTGAACAACATTGGGATTTTAGTATACACATATACTCAATCCCAATTCATTACTTCAAATGGATGGTTTTCATTCATCTTTTCTTTGCACTTTGAACATTATATGTTTTGCATCACAATTTAGAATCTTTGATATCCTAACTCTTCTTGGATACCAAAATATCCATTTATGATTGATCGTGTCAACTAATTTTTATCATATTGATATATTTGCATGTTAGTTACTACATTAAGTTAAATTATGTCCTTTTGGAGCACAAACTTGACCAAAATCATGATTGATTACTATATATTATTAGATGAAGATTTATCAAATACTAAAATATTTAATAATGGTTAAATGTTTATTTGACTAATTCGCTTATTTAAATAACTTAAAGCCACACTTATTTTGGAAAAACTATACACAAAAGTGATAATCCTTAGGATGATCAAATTACTCATTTGGCTTAGCATGGTAAGTCATCATTATATGAGATGTCCCTTGGATGCACTAGTCTACACATAATTATGTGTTATGATTATTTACAATAGTGTTCTCACGAGTATAAGGAGTTTATAGTTAGGTCACTTTGTTTTCACTAACCATTTGGCTGTTACAAATGAGGTTGTAAGAGTATGGCTATAATTTATTTATTTTACTTTATTATAAAAAAAAATTTTTCTATGCCACATTGCTTTTTTTTCCATTTATTAAGTTAGAGGTAGTTTTATAAGTGCTCATATCCTATACATACTTTTAAATCATGGTGGTTGGGATTGGTTAGGTTATAGTTTTTTATATTTACTTTATGATGTGTTACTTTACTTCTATTGTGTATAATAGCTCCATTTAGTCTAAGAGTTTACTTTATTTAGAACTCTTTTTAACTTCTCTTATACAACAATTCTTTATCCCACATCATAGTGGGATAAAGGATTGTTGTATAAGAAGTTTAAAAGGATAAACCCTATCTTACTTTTTCATGTAGCTTAGGGGAAAATCTCGGTACATTGAAGACCCATCAACCTTAGAGTCCTTATTAAGTAATCTAATTTATTATAGGGTAATATGTTTATCTTTTGAGATGATATATTTATCCCTTAATGACTTATTTGATTACTTAAATAAGTATAACTAAGATCTGCATGGTGTCATAAATTATCCCCATAGATTTTTTTTGGTGACTCCGCTTGAGATAGTTCCTCTCTCTATCTTTAGAAATAAGCTTTTATCTTTTATACATTGGTAATGTACTTGTGTCATTCACAAGTTAGAATTTCCTTTTGTTGTATTGGGTACCTCTCCATTTCATTCTTGGTAGAGCATACACAACATCTAAAATGAATTATACAACCCCAAACCCCATTTTAAAATTAAATAGATGGGTCCTATAACTTGGACATTTTCAAATGCTAAAATAAATGTTTCTTATAAAAATTTTGCAATAAAAAAGATGGCAAAAAATCTTTTAATGGGTCAAAAGATTTTTGAATTTATAATTTTACTTAAATTTTTTTATAACTTATAAAAATTGTTGGACAACCCATTTTTACTACTACTTATGGGGTTAACTTCACTTAGTAGTAGGCTGATGGATGCTCCATGATAAAATTGAGCTAGCTTTGAAGACATAAATATCACTTGACAAATTGACCTTAGCTCATGCTAATAATGCATTTATTAAGACAAAAATCTAACTTGGTGTTCTCCGTACCTCGTGCATCATACTTTTGGTAAGGTGTCTACAAAACAACTTAGAGTAAGTCTGTATTGAAGAAAATCAAAGTTAAAAGACACATGTTTTCTCTTTTCCCAGCACTTTTGAGATAGGTTCCACTTCTGAGCCTCCCATGATGACCAAAAGTCAAAAGATAATAGAAATGGGTTTCTTAAAAAACAAGACATTAAAGAAAGAAAGCGAGTGAGCACTTATAAATCAAAGAAGCTATCAGAGTGGTATACCCTTAGATACTTCTCCTCTTTGGGAGAAAGTATATTATACCCTTTTTCTATAGCCTAAGAAAGGAAGATGTATCTAGAATAGCAAGTTCTCCATCATACCCCTTTATTTATAAAAATAAGAAGAGTTTCAATCTATTAAATAAATAAACTTATGTTAGACTGTGACAGGTCCTTCATAGAACTATTGGGTCTTTTACTTATAAAAAGAAAAAGTTACTTAGAGTCATGAAGGGAGAAAATTCTAAAGAACTTGAGAGAAATTCTAGGAGAAGCTATGACTATCCAAAATAAAGAAAATTGAAAGGTAGTTTCTCAAGAGAGAAGAAGACCCTATTAACCAATGCCAATTGTATCAGATCGGTATGATCATCTAGCGAGGTCATTAACATGATATAGAAATAAACAGAATGACATAAGAAAATATGGGTATCTTCATAGGAAGGATAATAGAAAGTTTTATGTGAGAAATACCCCATTGGCAATAAAGCCAAAGTCACTTCCACACCACCATCATAGCTAGAGATTAATTTCTGCCTCTTAAAGAGAGGCTTGTTGTCAATTAGGCCCTAAACGAGGACTTGGCATCATCTCATGTCTCTAGAGGAGAGATGGATCCTCTTAATCCATCCCCTTATAATAGAGAAATTTTGAATAATGGAGACCTTCATTTAGGCCCTCCTATGAAGGAGAAAGTTACTATTATTCATGAATGGCATAAAGGAGAGACATTTGAACCCAAACCCATGGATGTAAAACTAATGATGAACTTGAAGTAGTCCTTGAGTAATGGTCAACTAATTCATCTAACTTTAGAAGAAATAGAGACTATTATAAAAGAAGATGAAGAAATAAAATAGAATTCAAGGAAGTTGACTTAGATCTAGATGACCTTTTAGATGAAGATTCAAAACTACATAGCACATCTTTATGGTAGACATGAGAGCATCTAAAAAAGTACAAGAAACTCAAGATATTAAAAAGAGGGTCCTATACATGATCTAACCCAAAAGTTAATCCTTCAATTACAAAAAAAAGATCCAAATCTTAAGAATGGAAAATAAGATGGAGAGATCGCTATGATGTAATCACTCCAAAATAAAATTCCTACCATTTCATAGCCTCATTCACTAGAGGAACCAGAGGAACCAAAGGATTCCCTTCCCATGGATGATAGGAAATCTGGTTCAGGGGATCATCATCAAGAACATAAAACAACGAATGGTGTATCACCCAAAACTAATTTAAAGTCTCATATGGAACAACAAGTGAAAGAGGCAACTGTATAATCCTAAGGTATGACTCTGATTCCAAAGGGTAGACATTGCCTTGAAGAGTATGATTATGTACCTTATTTAAATAGATTTTTACCTCCTACTTTCAAAGTATTTGATGGGATAGGCAATCCTAAATACTTTTTGTCACATTTATGGGCAAGTTGCTATAATACCAGAGGAAGTGATACCTTATTATTTAGGCAATTTATTTATAGTTTAGCTAGGGTTGCCTTTAATTAGTATGTGGAATTGTCAAATGGTTTAGTTCACACATTCACTAAACTTTTAAAACTTATTTGTGAAATGATTCGGTACTTGACATCATAATATAGTAGGTGACTTAGTCATGAAAAATACGACCTAGTGAATCTCTCATAGATTATATTCTATATAGGCCTGATGAAAATCCCTTTGGAATGTTAGATAGATTTAGATTGATGTTCCTATGGTGAAAATGTAGATTGTACTAATATCCCTATGGAATTCTATAATTATAGAGGTGTTTATAGATTGAATGAATAAATTAGACTTACATCCCTTTAGAATGCCAAAATTATATGGGTGTTGATAAGCAAATGAATAGATTGGACTTATATCCTTTTGGAATGCCTAGGCGTTAATGGGGTAGCACATAGAAATTAATGGGCAGCACTTTGGCACGAGAACTCGACACAACGGGGCATAAGTTTAGGCCTTAAAACCAAAAAGGGTAGTGCCACAACATTGAGCAACAAAAAAAGTGTGATGCAATGTTTAAAATAAAGGAAATCATGTTGACTCATTGACCAACATCTAAGGGCTACCAAAATAGCATCGTAGTGCTAGTAAAAAAGTAGTTCAAAAATACTGGTAGGTGGCGAATGCATTTAATAAAAGAGATAAAAATTTTAACAAATGCCACAAAGCTATGTTAGAGCACCGAGATGCTCCATCAATGTCTGATGCTTTCGTGCTAAGTTACTTATGTAATTAATAGTAATAAATATTTTAAATGCTATTTTTTGATGAGAATAGTAACTACATCAATTGGTCGACACCGCACATGTGGAGCACCACAGTGTTGGTCCTCATTATTAAAATCGAGGGACAAGTTGGTGGAACATGGGCTTAAAATCAGAAAAGGTAGTGGTTAGGAACCAGAAAAGTGGCACCGTGGTGCTGTCACTTTCATGATAGCACTATGGTGCTACAAATGGGCATTTTTGATGTTACAACTCAAGAATGTAGCACCATTGGTTACAACACCTTGGTTCTATAGGGTAGCACTATGGTTCCAAGAAGTGAAGCACCAAAGGTCCAAAATTCCTGAGAGTTAGCTCTGGGGATCAGTGTCGTAGTCCTATGAGACTTGAAACTTTTCTTTATGGTAATTTTCTTGTGTAGTTTGATAGCTCCCACAAAATTTTGTTAGTATAATGGCTTAGCATTGCTAATTTTTGAAATTTTTTAGTGCAACATGCACTCTTCTCTCTTGTTCTAGATCCAAGATCAATGAAGGAGGATTTTGATCTCGTGTTGTAACCAAGATTGACGATAAAGGCCTTCATAATTAAAACTTATGATCTAATGATCTCAATTTCAAGTTAATTTTAATTTTGATAGAGTTTTATCCGGGCAACGACTACTATTTTGTAATTAATGAAATCATGCTCTTCTCCCTTGCTCTAGATCCAAGATTGATAAAGAGAGGATAATTAACTCTCAATGGATCCAAGATCAATGGTGGAGATCTTGAGAAATTATTTATAGGCCAAGGAATCAATTACATTAAAAACTTTTATTTCATATTTTATCTGAAATTATGCTTATGAAGTCTTTTCTTTCTCTTCAATTGTCTCATGCAAGAAGGAGATTATTCGTGTGAGAGGGGGGTATTTCCAATTGGATGATAGATAGAGTGCTTGAAAGAGTGTGCAAAGTGGCTAGAGAGTGTGTGGAGAGTGTGTAGAGTGGCAGAGTGCTAGAGAGTGTATAAAGTGGCTAGAGAGAGTGTGAAGTTAGCCCTCCCACCTTTTAAGAAACTATTCTCCTAATCACTCTCGCTCTTCTCTTTGGGTGGTTATTGCTAATGGGGATGGCTATTGGTAGGGCTCATTAAGATTCTCTTCCATTTTTTACTTTTTTTATTTTTTTATTTTTTTGGAATCCTACAATTAGGATTAAAAAATGATTAATCTATGGTTGATTTATAAGAAAATCCTATTAATATAGAAGTAGAATTCTCAAAATTTGACCAATCTATGGAAATGAACATCAGTGATGAGGGATAGGTTAACATGACCCCTACTTCTAATTTGGGAGATATTACTGAAGTCAATCTCCACAATGAGAAGGTCTTACCACCTTTCCTTCCTTTCTCTAAGGATAAAGGCAAACACATTATTGACTAATGTCTTGAACCTTTATAAAATGATTCAGTAGTTAAGCCTCCTAAGGTCAACTATAATGTTTTAGCTCAACTTAGGAAGCTACCTAATAGGCTAAGCATTTATGATGCCTTTATTCTATCTAAAGAAATGACAAAATTATTAGTTCATGTATTACTCGGCACAAAGATATGCATGCATATCTAGCAACATCTTCCTTTGATGAAGCTTGTTATTTTAAAAGTTCTTGAGATAACATTCTCGATGAAGATTTATTTTTTGGGAATGACCATGTCCACCCCTTTACATTTTAATCAAGGTGGAAAATTATAGATTATCCGAGTTCTTATTAATCCTAGAGCTTAGTCAACATCATGAACTTCAAAATATTATCATTTTGAAGATTAACACATGAAGACTTAATTGACAAAATGTAATTAAGTGTATTTAATGAAATGAGAGAAAAGGCTCTAGGTTGATCACTCTATTATTAGAAATAGATGTGTTTTAAAACTAAAGCAAAGTTTCATATTATTGATTCGAGAGATATCTTTTAATGCTCTTTTAGGTAGGCCATGGATACATGGATATAGAATGGTTCCTTCATCATACCACTAGTGTATTAAATACATAAGAGATGGAGTGGAGTTTACTATAAAAAGAGATATACAATCATTTTCTATTCATGAAATTGAGCTCTATGAAGATGTTAATAATTATATGCCTGTGGTGTTTTAATTTGGAGTCGTAGGGAAATCACATAGATCAAAGGGTGTACTTATTGAAGTGATTAGTTATGATACTAAGGTATGATGTGCTATTTGGGAACATAGAAATAACACCCTATAATTAACCTAATCACCAAATAAAGACTCCTAGGAAGATGGGTCTATGTATATATCAGTGATCTTTCCCCCACACATGGGATGAGCAAAGTAGGGTTTATTTTATGCCAGGTTCTTTAGTTCCCTATGAAAGGAAAATTCCATAGTTAATTATATCTTTGGAAATGGGAGTTTCCTAAGAACACTCTCAATTAAAGTTGTCAATTAGTATCTCCAAATATTTCAAGGCTAGACTATCAAGAATTAATTATTTATAATTCAAATGAGATTATTCAGGAAGATTTCTTCATAGATTCTAAATTAGAATAAGTAGGAAGAACCCATGATACTAGGAAGCCTAGTAAGTGCTTCAATTTACCTTATAATGAGGCTTTACATTTTTGAAAGAGAGAATTTACTTTTGTTTAAATTAAATTTTTATTAGAATGCTAGGGATTATAATCCAACAACGAAAGATTAAAGAAATGTTTAAGTGGTGTGGACTTATTCTCATAGCCCAAAGAAAATAAGTAGCTTTGAAACCTATATCTAAAATTATTTAGCACATGCTAGAAGCATGACTTAAGTCTAATTGGGAAAATGGGATGTAATCATTTACCTCCATAAGAGAGAATAGACACATCCCAACTCTCTTGGACTTACAACCACTTAAAGTGGCTGCCAGCTAACACCTCCTGCTCTTTAAAACCATGTAGGTCAATCATTTGTAAATACAAGCTAGTTAGGCTATTATTTATTTAAGAAGGAAGATAGAATCCTAAACTCACTCCTTAAGAGATTAGATAATGTTCGATGCAAACATTACTTAGACTAATGTTGAAGATTTATAAGTTTTAAGATCATTTGGAACATTTATTTTGGACCAAGGCTTAGGAAAATTATGCCTATATGATGATAAGTCATGGGCTAAATCAATTAGAAGAGGTGTTCTCCACTACAAGGGATTTCCCTCAAAGGTCAAGCATATCCCCTATCGTGCAAAAGTAGAGACCCTCCCTATTCAAGAGTGACACAATATGATATGCATGGTGTGATAACATACAAAGTTCAACTAAGGGGTTGTTATATCTTTTATTATCTTAGTTAAAAACCTAGTCTTTAAAATGAGGTTATGAATTATATTATTTAGAATTCTGGAAAAAAGAAATAAATTAGGTAACCAGGCATCAAATCATCACACTTTAAGAAATTGGCATGTCATAATTCATAATATTATGAATTTTGAAAAGAATAAAAGGTGTTTAGGGTCTTCATCTCTTGTTCTTCTTTCCAATCCTTGGATCCATTTTCTAGGCTTAAAGGCTTCCAAAGTCTTTGCCTTCTCATCACTTGCTTCAACTTAAAATCCTAATCTGCGTATTGCAAAATTACAAATTCATGGAAAATGAAATCTAACTACTGTTGGGCCTCATGTTCAATTTGATCAATTTTGATGATAACAAATGAATGCTTGGATGTTCTAATGAATATTTTTATGTGTTTTAGATATATTAATTGCTAATAACATATCCAATACATCTCACAATATGTTTGAGGAAATTACAAGAATAGAAGAATGAAAGATAGATCAAAATGGATAATGTGAAGCTTAAGATATAATATTTTAGGTTATATGCATTTATAACTATCTTAGAAATTCATATGAGTTCATTGGCATGAATCAATTTTCTCACAACTTAACATATTATTTTAATGAGGTTAATTTATATAAATCTCTATCTAATTAACAATCAATTATATGTTTCATACATAGCATTTGAATTGTCAAAATAATAAATGATAATAAATTATGACTATAAAGTGTAATTATTTTATTTACTTAATATAATTAAGTATTTAAATTTAATTTGAAGGTTATATAATAACTAACATATGTATGATTATATATAAATTATATCATAATATTTAAATGAAATATTTCAAAATTAATAAAATATGTGAAATTTTGTATTTTAGCCAAAGTCATTTTATAATCAAGGAATTTATATCTGATTTCATCTCCAATGGATTCCTTGGATTTTTTCTCCTTTAATTTGATAAGTTACATGACCCACGTTTGATTAAAATTGAATTTATTATGACTTTTCAAACATTAGTGATTTTAATAATGAATGCAAGCTATATGCTTTGAATATATTAAGAGATATTTGATTATTTTTGACTTGCCCATGAATAACTTTTTGCTTGAATTTAATATTTATTTAATATAAATTATATTTTTATTGAATATTAAATTATTATATGATAAAGTAATGTTAGAATAATATATTTGTTTGAAATAATTCAAAATGACCTTCTTGCCTATAAATAGCCCTCATTCTCTTCATGAAAATATTCCTCATTCAAATTCAAATTCCCTCCAGCAAATCTAGGAGAAAACCTCCTAGATTTTCCTTCCAAGAGTTCTCCAAATATTGCAAGATCAAATCCTTGGTTTGGAAGCTTCAACATCATCAACTAAGCAAGCTTTCTCAAATTACTTGAGTTTGTTTTCTTGATCTTAATCCCTTTTTAAGTTGTTCATACTATTTTTACCATCTATTTATTCTTTTCAATTTATATTTTTTGGTGAATTATTCTTTGGACAACAAAGTCTAAAGTTTTTCACATCAAAGTTTCTTCAATCATTTTTTTGTGAAAAACTCTTGTGATAATTTGTAGGATTTATTTTAACTTGTTGAAATTTTTATCTTCTTACAAATTTCTTATGGTTCTTGAAATATTTCTTCATTAGTCTTATTTGAAAGATTATTTATTCTTAGATCTATTTTAGAAGTATATTTTAGCATTTCAAATTAATTTATTATGCTGAAATTATTTTCATATTGCTAGATCTCTCTTTTAATTAAAAGCTTACTAGTTTACTTAACTCTATCATATACTGATTTTATTTAAGTATTTTTGATCATTTGCATTAATTGAAAGAATGTTTTTGGTTAAAATAAAATAAATTATTTCTTGCTGAAATTTATTTTATTGTGCAAAAGAATATTGTGAATTTATTTTGAAATCATTTTTATATTAGTCCACATTGTAATAACATAAACATCTTAGTAAGATCACTTTAAGATATTTATTTTATTATTTCTTATCAATATTAAGTGAGCATTTTATCATGGCAATTTTAAGTTGTAAAGTGATCATTTATAAGTTGTGAGATTATTTTTGAATTGGATAGCTTGGTATATTTGTGAGAGATTTATTTTATCAAAATTTATTATTTTGTACTTTTCTTTTTGTCCTATAAAATTTATATTAGGGTTGTACTCGCCCCTTTGTAGGAGAGTACATATTATTGTAGGCATTGTACTCACCCCGTTATAAGAGAGTACTATTTATAAGTTATTTTGCATTTAGTGGATTCCTAGCCTGGCTAGGCGTGGATGTAATTTTGGGTTTGGTAGAACCACTAAAATTGTGTACTATTCTCTCTCTTTACTTTACTATATTTTTATTTTTGTTGCATTAAGAATTGTATCTTGTCATTATAAAATCAAAAATTAATTTTCTATTAAAACTTAAAATTTAAGATTTAACTTTTAAAATTATTAATATTTCCTAATTCACGCCCCCCCCCCTTTGGGTGCTATAGTGACTCACAATTGGTATCAGAGCCTAGGCTCTTTTTTTGGCTTAACATCCAAGAGTAAATCTTTTCACTATGGCACAAGGTTTCCTAAAGGGTTCACTACTAGAGGGCCAATCCACTCATAGACCTCCACTTTTAGATAATGTACCATTTGATTATTGGAAAAAATATTAGTACATTTTAAGAGGTCAAGATGCATGTGGTATATGTTGATTTAGTTATTTATTATTTAGTTTTATTAGTTTATTATTAGTTAATATTAGTGATTATTTATTTTATTTAGTTTTATTATTTTTTATTATTAGGTTTATTAGTTAGTTTTAGTTTAGTTATTAGGTTTAGTTTTTAGTTAGTTAGTTTTTTTATTAGTTTATTAGGTTTTATTATTTATTATTAGTTTTATTATTAAGTTTAGTTATTATTAGTTTTAGTTTATTAGTTTTACTTAGTTATTAGTTTTTATTATTTATTAGTTTTAGTTTTATTAGTTAGTTATTTATTTTATTACTTTTTTAATAGTTTAGTTTTTTAGTTAGTTTAGTTATTTTATTTATTAGTTATTAGTTTAGTTATTTAGTTTTAGTTTAGTTATTTAGTTTTATTATTAGTTATTAGTTTATTTTTAGTTATTATTTAGTTTGTTTAGGTTAGTTTTATTAGTTATTATTAGTTTGTTATTATTAGTTGTTAGTTTATTATTTTAGTTATTAGTTATTAGTTTAGTTAGTTTATTTATTATTAGTTTTAGTTTATTTTATTATTAGTTATTTGGTTTAGTTTTGTTAGTTTTATTTAGTTAGTTAGTTGGTTATTAGTTATTATTATTATTAATTTTATTTATTAGTTTTATTAGTTTTAGTTATTAGTTTAGTTATTGGGTTTAGTTTTATTAGTCATTTATTTATTATTTGTTATTACATTGGTTTAGTTATTATTTATTAATTTATTTTTATTAGTTTTTTTTTTTAGTTTTAGTTAGTTATTAATTAGTTATTTATTTAGTTATTTGGTTAGTTTATTTTTTATTATTATTAGTTAGTTATTATTTAGTTTATTATTTGTTATTAGTTAGTTATTATTAGTTAGTTATTTATTTAGTTTATTAGTTTTAGTTATTAATTAGTTAGTTATTTAGTTTAATAGTTATTATTTATTAGTTATTAGTTAGTTAGTTTTAGGTTAGTTTTTCTAGTTAGTTATTATTTAGTTTTTAGTTTTAGTTAGTTATTAGTTTATTAGTTATTAGTTATTTTATTAGTTTTTATTAGTTAGTTTGTTAGTTTATTAGTTTAATTTGGTTAGTTTATTTTTTTATTTATTATTAGTTATTAGTTATTATTAGTTAGTTATTAATTTATTAGTTAATTTTAGTTTATTATTATTATTAGTTAGATTACTTTATTAGTTTATTAGTTTAGTTATTTAGTTATTATTAGTTAGTTTTAGTTATTAGTTAGTTTAGTTATTTAGTTTTAGTTATTAGTTATTTAGTTATTATTAATTTTTAGTTAGTTATTAGTTATTAGTTATTATTATTTAGTTTATTAGTTTATTAGTTTAGTTATTATTAGTTTTTTTAGTTAGTTTAGTTATTTAGTTTATTGGTTTTTAGTTGTTTGGTTTTTTTATTAATTTGTTAGTTTTTTTAGTTTTATTATTATTTTTATTAGTTAGATTTATTTAATTAGTTTATTATTATTAGTTTTATTTATTAGTTTAGTTTATTATGTTTTCTACTAGTTAGTTATTAGTTTAGTTATTAGTTTTAGTTAGTTATTAGTTTTAATAGTTTACTAATTAGTTATTATTTATTTTATTAGTTATTATTTTAGTTAGTTATTAGTTATTTATTAGTTATTATTATTATTTATTTATTATTATTATTAGTTAGTTATTATTAGTTATTAGTTTAATTTTATTAGTTTATTTAGTTAGTTTATTAGTTATTAGGTTTAGTTATTAGTTATTAGTTTAGTTTCAATTATTTTTATTAGTTATTAGTTATTATTAGTTTATTAGGTTTTAGTTTATTAGTTTTTGTTAATTTTATTAGTTATTATAGTTAGTTTAGTTTATTTATTTTAGTTAATTTATTAGTTTTTTAGGTTTATTATTATTAGTTTGTTAGTTATTTATTATTTATTATTATTATTAGTTATTTTATTTTATTAGTTTTTATTAGGTTTATTATTATTTTATTATTATTATTATTATTATTATTAGTTTTAGTTATTATTTATTTGTTAGTTTATTTAGTTATTATTAATAGTTTAGTTTAGTTTTATTATTTAGTTAGTAGTTAGTTATTTTAGTTTTATTAGTAAGTCATTATTATATTATTATTATTTATTAGTTAGTTATTAGTTATTAGTTTATTTATTATTTAGTTATTTCGTTTAGTTTTAGTTTTATTATTAGTTAGTTTAGTTTATTATTGGTTTTTAGTTATTTATTAGTTTAGTAGTTAGTTTATTAGTTTAGTTATTTAGTTTAGTTTTAATTAGTTTTTATTAGTTATTTAGTTATTATTTATTTTTAGTTAATTATTATTATCAGTTATTTTAGTTAGTTATTAGTAAGTTAGCTGAAACTTTATGCTAAACGTTATTCTGATAACATATTTTACCACATAGGAAATGGTAACAAATTTTCTTTACTATTAGATATAGTAAAATAGTTTATCAGTACAAATGACATAAATTTGTAGCATTTTCTAATAATGTGTATGTTTTTATGTTGGAAGGAATGGCGAATTAGTGGTTTGAAACTCATCATTATGTTTTATCAAATATTTATATTATTACATGGGACTCAAAGTTCTTTGTTGGTTCTTTTTGAGAATTTATTCTACTAGCATAATTGTATTTGGTTCAAAGGAGGGATTAATTTATCTTTACTCTATGGTTATCTTGTTACTAGATTCTTTCAAGAGTTTAGTTTATTATTTTTTTTTGTTTTAGACATTTATTCTATTTTTTTGAATGATTTAATTTAGGATACATTAGTTCTTTTTTTATGATCCACTTTAAATCTTAAATAGTATGGAAGTGTGCATAAGATTGTTAAGAAGAATATTATTATTATTTGTCTTGTATTTAGAAAGAAATAGTTCATGTTATTGCATCTTTTTGTTTTAATTATAGTTGGAAATTGCATTAGTTGTTATGGAAAATGAAGGATTATTTTACATGTGTTATGTATTTTTTTATCGAATTAGGAAAATTGCTATTATGTGATGCTTTCCTTTTAGCTTATTATTTTTTTATTGTTAGAATATGATGATTAGTTTGTTTTTATTTAGTAGTATCAACAATTTTGTTTTTTTTCATAAATTAGGTTTTTATTTTTGTTTAGTTTTAGAATTATGTGTTTTAAGGAAAAGGATGATGATGATAGTTATTATTTTGGAGGTTTTTTATATTAGTTTTTTTGATAGAAAAGTTCCTTTAGTTTATTTATAAGGTAGTAGATTTTTTGTTAGTTTATTTATAAAATCTTATAGATTTAATCTTTGGTTTAGTTTTATATAGTTTAGTTTGTTTTCTTTGGTTTATAGTTTTATTTGGTGATAGTATTTTCTCATAGTTCTCTATTAGTTTAGTTACTTATAGTTGTATTATTAGTATTTGTCATATGTAATTGTAATTATTTTACATTTGAATTAAATTAGTTATTTTAGTTAGTTATATTAGTTATTAGTTTTGGTTAGCTTAGTTTTAAATATTATTTAGTTTATTAAGTTTTATTATTAGTTATTAGTTTAGTTTTTAGTTAGTTAGTTATTTAGTTTATTATTAGTTTTTTAGTTTATTTTTATTATTTTATTAGTTATTAGTTTTTTTTATTATTGGTTATTAGTTTTATTAGTTAGTTAGTTTGGTTTTTATTAGTTTTATTATTATTTTTTAGTTATTAGTTTTAGTTTAGTAATTTAGTTATTTAGTTATTATTAGTTTATTTTAGTAGTTTAGTTTTTATTAGTTGGTTATTATTTAGTTTTAGTTAGTTTTTATTGGTTTTTTTAGTTTTTTATGGTTATTTATTAGTTATTTGTTTTATTATTTTTTTTAGGTTTATTATTAGTTTTATTAATTATTATTGGTTAGTTGGTTTTAGTTAGGTTAATTATTTATTAGTTATTATTAGTTTATTAGTTTTAGTTTTATTATTAGTTTTTATTAGTTTTATTATTATTATTATTATTTTATTTATTAGTTATTGGTTTTTTAGTTTAGTTATTGGGTTTTAGTTTTTTAGTTAGTTGGTTTTTTTATTGGTTTATTAGTTTTATTATTAATTATTAGTTTATTATTAGTTTTGGTTATTTTTTGGTTTATTAATTTTATTAATTATTAGTTTTATAGTTTAGTTTTTTATTATTTATTAGTTTTAGTTTTTTTATTAATTAGTTATTTATTTTATTATTTTTTAATAGTTTAGTTTTTATTAGTTATTTGTTATTTAGTTTTTATTTGGGTTATTAGTTTAGTTATTTAGTTTATTTTTATTACTTATTTAGTTTTATTATTGGTTATTAGTTTATTTTTTTTTTTATTTTTAGTTATTATTTTTATTATTATTAGTTATTTATTAGTTTTATTATTTATTTAATTAGTTATTGGTTATTATTATTATTTTTTATTTATTATTGTGTTAGTTATTATTAGTTAGTTATTTAGTTTATTAGTTTATTAGTTTTTATTGGTTATTAGTTTGTTATTTATTATTATTTATTAGTTTGGTTATTATTATTATTTTATTATTAGTTTATTATTTTTATTATTATTGGTTTTATTATTATTATTTTAGTTATTATTAGTTAGTTATATTGGTTATTAGTTTAGTTATTTAGTTTTTAGTTTATTATTTTTATTTTTATTAGTTATTAGTTATTAGTTATTTAGTTTTTTTATTATTTTAGTTTATTTTAGTTAGTTTTATTATTGGTTTTTTATTTATTATTTTTTATTTTATTATTATTATTGGTTATTATTATTAGTTTTATTAGTTATTGGGTTTTATTAGTTTTAGTTTATTATTAGTTATAGTTATTTATTATTAGTTAATAATTTATTGTTTATTTTTTAGTTATTTATTAGTTATTTTAATTTTTTGTTATTATTATTATTGGTTATTTATTTATTATTATTAGTTTATTTGGTTATTAGTTTTATTAGTTTATTAGTTTTTTATTAGTTTTTTAATTTAGTTTTTTTTTTTATTGGTTATTAGTTTATTTTTAATTTTTTAGTTTTTATTAGTTTTAGTTATTTTATTAGTTTCTTAGTTTTTATTATTGTTAATTATTAGTATTTTTAGTTTTATTGGTTATTAGTTAATATTTTTTATTATTATTAGTTATTTTAGTTTTTTATTATTATTAGTTATGATTATTTTTTAGTTTTATTAGTAGTTATTATTATATTTATTTATTTATTAGTTAGTGATTAGTTTTTTATTAGTTATTTAGTTTATTAGTTTGTTTTAGTTAGATTTTTAGTTATTTTTAGTTATTAGTTTTATTATTTTTAGTTAATAGTTTTAGTTTTAGTTTACTTTATTAGTAAGTTTTTGTTGGTTATTAGTTTTCTTTATTAGTTATTATTAGTTATTTATTTTTTTATTAGATTAGTTATTAGTTTATTAATTTTATTAGTTTTTTAGTTTTAGTTTTTAGTTTATTATTATTATTATTATTTATTATTTAGTTATTATTATTAGTTATTAGTTTTATTATTATTTTAGTTTTTGTTATTAGTTATTAGTTATTTGTTTAGTTTTTTAGTTTATTAGTTTTATTTTTTATTAGTTTAGATTATTATTTATTAGTTTTAGTTTTATTAGTCATTAGTTAGTTTGTTTTTTTTAGTTTTTATTAATTAGTTATTAATTATTAATTTATTATTATTACTTTGTTTATTAGTTTTATTATTATTTAGGTTTAGGGTTTAGTGTTTAGAATTTATTTAGGGTTTTTATTTAGGGTTAGGATTTTTTTAAATTTTTATTTATTTTTTAAATTAAGTAAAGTGGTAGGTTTAAGTTTATTTAGTTTATTTAATTTATTTTTTATTTTAGTTTTTTTATTTTTTATTTACATTTAGGTTTATTTTTATTTTTATTTAGTTTAGTTTATTTATTTTAAGTTTATTTATTTTAGTCCAAGTTTTTTATTTTAGTTTATTTTTTAGGTTTATTTTTTAGTTTAGTTTTATTTTTATTTTATTTTTTAGGTTTAGGTTTTATTTTTTATTTTTAAGTTTAGGTTTAGGCTTTTAATTTCTTTTTTAGGTTTTATTTTTAAATTTAGGTTTGGAGTTATTTTTAGTTTATTTATTTTATTTAGTTTATGTTCTGGTTTGGGTTTAATTTATTTTATGTGTAGGTTTAGGTTTTATTTATTTTAGTTTAGGTTTAGGCTTATTTTTTATTTTAGATTTAAGTATTTTTTTATTTTAGGGTTTAGGTTTTAGTTTTTATTTATTTTTAGGTTTATGTTTTTATTTAGTTTTTATTTTATTTCCCTATGCCCCTCGATACAGAATAGATAGAGGAGGATTTATTCAATCACATAGTTTGGGCTCCTAGAATATGGCGCCTTTGTGGCAATCTATTTGATTGTATCAAAAGGCCCATTGGGATTTCCCTATTAGACTGGGTCATTTCGGGGCAAATGGATCATTTATAATAAAGAGGATGAGCTTCAAAGAATGATTTGGAGTTCTTGCAGAGTGGAACCATGCGGTGCCAGACACGAGATAGATCTTCCAATGAATAAGGCTTTTTTTGACCAAGCCAATTCATTTGGGACCCTACGGATCCATTCTTTTTCTTATTCAAAGATCAGCCCTCTATCTCTATGTTTTCACGTCAAGAATTCTTTGCAAATGAAGAGATGTCAAAGGTGCTTATTGCTTCCCAAACAAATCCTCCTACATCTATATATAAATGCTAGTTCATCAAGAATATGCAAGAAAAGCACTTCGAATTGTTGATTTATCGCTAGAGATGGTTTAGAACCTATAGTTCATTATCTAATGGATCTTTCCATTCTAATACTCTATTTGAGAGTTATTAGTGTTTATCAAATATGTTCCTATCTAATGGAATGCTATTGGATCAAATGACAAAGACATTGTTGAGAAAGAGATGGATTTTCCCAGATGAAATGAAACATTTGATTCATGTAACAAGAGAAAGATTCCCCATCCCTTAGCCGTAAAAATATGTGCCCATGAAAAGGGGATTAAGTGGAACAATTAGTGAGATGGTAGAGTCATGGAAACACTTGTTTCTTCCATCTTTTTTGGCCTTTCCATGGAAGAATTGAAATCTTAGATCACTATCGTGGATGATATGAACTGCCTAAACAAGAATTCTTGAACTATGAAAGAGCCTATTACTCTCTACATAAAATAATTTCTACTAATGAAACCATGTAAATACATCAGAAAATATGCATGTTCGCTAAAATGGTTGTTGCTATCTGCTCTAATAATGATTCATTAGTTTCATTGAATAACTAAAGAAGATAGATAGACCTTTATCTTCATCTCAGGTTGATGGATCTCCTCAATTGGAAGATCTCTGATATGGATAATACACATTCTAGTTGATCGAGCCTAATTCTAATTTCTTTCTTTGTTCAAGCAAAGATATCCATGGGGGGTGGTACAATCCTCTTTTGGATAGGCCACGAAAGGAGAAGGAAGGTTGGAATGCCAATAGATGTCTATTCTCTAATTAACGACGATAGTACCCATTTTGAGAATGTCCTGCCAAAGTTATTGAATGGGTAAGTCGCCAATCCCTAATGTAATGTACTTTATTTGTTGGGTTATGTACGGTGGATATTTTACCGAGGTTTCTATCAATCTACCTTGTGCGATTCCGGTTGAATCCTATACTGGGGTGCGCGTGGTGACGATTTCAAATGGACTCCTATAAAGAAGATCACCAAGATTTGATCCTCGATTCCAACGGCTGGACTCATGAGGATCATTGAAATACTTCATATCAACGGATAAGATACTCATCAATATTGATTAGATCAAAATCTATTATGGAATTGCTCATTAAATGAGCATTCTCAATATTATTTCTTGAAGAGGACTCAAACCTCCACGCTCTTTAGCAGATATTTTGAGTCTCACGTGTCTACCATTTCACCATCAAGGCAACCTTGAAAGTGAATCGTATTCCATGAATATGATATCTATCTGTGATATATGGAATATAAGACAAAGGTGGAGTGTTGGAGTATTTCTATCAATCGGTCATGTCATATAGCAGAACATCGATTGCTTGATTGGAATTATCCGGGGGATACCTTCTATATATCAAAAATATGTAAAATCAAACCTCTTTCTCGATTCAAGAGAAGCCCAAAGAAGTGAATAGGGAACCCAAAGAATGATAGATATGTCATAAGTGGGTCTGATTATGCCTATTCCTAATCTTAAATAGAATGTAACGATGTAGGGATCCATATGTAAATAGAGTATCTATTTACATATGGTCGAATGACCCCTTCTCATAATAAGAATGTACATAACCCTATTCCAGCCTGGTCCAGTCTGGAATGAACTTATAATCTGATGATTGAGTCGATTCCATGATTATAAGTTCATAACTCTACATTCCCATTTTGGGAAGAAGAATTCTTTTATTCTAGTTAGTAAAAGGGATCTTCAACCAAAAAAATACCTAAAAAGAGGGTATCACAAAGAATTGGGTTCATTGATATTCTGGTATAGTAGATGCTCTCACATATACATTCATACTCAATTCGATGAAATTGTTTGATCTTAAGGAGATCATCTATAATTTTGCGTGAGGGGTTATTTCTTAGTTTCACCCATCATTAAAAACTTGATTATTTTAGATAATAGTAGATAAACAACGCTCATAAGAAGTCCTATCAAACCATGAAATATAGGCCACGCCATCCACACCAAAATAGATAGAGTTTTCTTCAAAATATGCGAGGGAAGACCACTTAGGATTGTTGGTTTTCTTTTCTCTCTCTCGAATAGAAAAGAAATGACACCACATAGAGTTTAGGAATATTTTATTTAGATGATCAAATACGACATTAAGGAATAAGCATATTATCTCGAAAGATAAACATGCTTTCCTGTAATGGATTCAATTATTTCAATAAAAGATTCCTAAGGCTAATGGGTCTTTCGTGTACCAAAGTATTTTCTCATGAACTACATAGAAAAGTAGAATAGGGTCAATTTTATCCTAGGATCTTGGTTCCCTATAAAGGCAAGCCTCTATAGTTAATTACATATTAGGAAGGGTCTCTTCCTAAGAATACTCGATTAAAGAAATAAGTGGTTATTCCTAAAGACTACTAGGGCTTTCAAAGATTGATTTTGGAAATTCAATTGGGAGAGGTCCAAATTGGAGAGAGTTATTTTTAAGATTCAAAAAAAAAATAGGAAATGTTTATTTTGGGATGGTAGACATTTCATCTATCTTATGATTAGGTTTCAAATTTTGGATTTAATTTTAGATTTCAAGTTATCATTTTCTTAGAAATCTAGGACTTAGATTCTAGCGACAAGACCGCAGAAAATGCCTAGGGTTGAAGTCTTATTCCTAAAGGATGCTTTAACCTAGTCTATAGCTTCGACATGTCGATGCTCGACCTAGTTCTATTTTTTGGGAATCATTGGTAGTTCTCTTCACTTGAAGGAACAAACCTATCCCTGACACTTCTGGGCTTACAACCTACCTGGAGAAGGCTACCAGCTAACACCACCTAATCGCATTTTAAAATCATGAGGCTAAGTCATATGAATGCAAGATGGTTACAGTTTAGAAAGAAATCTATGAACCTAGACTTACTCCCTAACCCCTAAGATCATGTAGGGTATGAAGATGCATATAATTAATGCACATTTTTTAGATTTTAATAATTTTTGACTCAGGATTCATTTAGGACATAAGGATACAATTTATGCCTAATGCATGCAATTAGAAAAAGATCATGTGTCAAATCAAAATAGAAGAATGTGTACTTCCATCATAGGCTCTCAAAGGTCAAGCCTAGGTAAAGATGGAATTCCTTCATTAATCAAGAGTGAAACTATATGGTTATGCATGACATCCAGCTAAGGGGTTGCTATATATTTTATCTTGTTTTAATACCTAGGCTTTTATGTGAATCTTATGAGTTGTATTTATTTTTATGTTTCAGTTGATTTAGTTGGGTAGAAAATTTAGTTTCTCCTATGAGCCTACATCCATATACATCACAAAGACAAACATAGCACAAAAAAAGAAACCTAAGAAAAGCATGTTGTTTCTATTGCACCAAAATTAAATTATATAAGAAAAGGCCAATGCTCTGCAATTATACACTGGAAGAAAGAAAAATGGGCAGTCGAGTTCGGCCCTTATACAACCCAGCCTAGAACTACAAGTTTAGATCTATGAGTCTTCTTTCCAAGATAGTCTCCTTCTTTAGGGACATCCATTGGGCTCCACAGGGGACCACCGCACCATCTCCTGGTTGGGTAAGCTCCTGCTAATCCTAGACCCCATAGATCCTAACCTAATTCTAAGCTCAAATATACATTTAAAATTTAAAGAAAGTCCTAAGCTCGCAAAATAGGAAATACAAACAACAAGCAGTTTATATTTTCCAAACATATGGGCTTAGCATTAGTTTCTTTTAAGCCCACGTACATGGACTATTATGGATATTTAGCACCTGCAAGCAAATGACAATTTTATGATTTATTTATTACAATGATCCCTTTAACACAGTCCCCTGTAGAAAATAATGTTAAATCTAGAAAGAACGCCCTAACATCCAGTCTAACGAACAAATAAACCTAAGCATCCAGTCTAAAGCAATACACCACACAAACATGTGAAGCACATCACAACATATCACAAAAGATTAAAAGAAAATCACAGAATGATCTAACCTAGATCTAGGTCCATGACCTAAATAATCTAGTGTGTGTAGTGGGGTTTGTGTGTGGTAAGTCTTTGCTAGGCCTTTAAGTTTAAGTTTTGAAGTTTGAAATTTGAATTAGTTTAATTTTTACCATTGGTTGGTTTCAATTCAAATGATTTAATGATTTAATTCTTTTTTTTTGTTCATTTTATTTGGTTAAAGTTGTATAGGTTCTCAAGAATGAAGAATGATGGAGCTCTTTCCATTCAACATCCTAAATCCTAATGAAGTTTCCAAAAGGCTAATTAAAATCCTTAAGTATTTTAATTAATCCTTTTGATTTCAATTATGTTTGAATTTCTTTAAGTATTGATTTTCTTACAATTTTGATATTTGATTAAATTCTCGACTTAGAAAGTTTTAATGAATTACCCTAAGTTTTTGATGTTTATTGGTTCAATTTATTTGTTGATTTAATGAATTAATGATTATTCTTAATTATTATTTAGTTCATATTGACCTAGAGATTTGGAAATTCAAGAATTCCAAATTTATAGACCAATTGGGTTTCAAATAATTATGACAAGTGGGGTTTCATGCCAATTTTATGTTCCTAAAGTTTTAGTTTAATTAGAGATGTAATTAGGGTGTAATTAAGGTTTTAATTATTTCATTAAAACCTAAATTAAGATTAATTTATTAAAATTAATTAAGAGATTTTATTTTTTTACATATTCTACACTGAAATACCTTTCCAATGAGGGTTTATTCATAATTTTTGATTAACTGGTTGATTTATTATGATTTAATTAAAGTCAAGTAATTTAATTGAATTATTTTATTCTTTTAATTATCAAATTAAATTAATTAAGTTCATATTAAGTTCATATTAGTTTAATTAAGTTAAATTATCATTTTTATGTTCATTATTTTGATTTGAGATTATTAAATTAAAATTTTATAATTATTTTATTAAAGTAATTAATTTATTTAATTTAAGGATTAACTCACATAAAATTTTAATTTCATTTTATTTCAGAATTAAATTCCCAAAAATTTACCTAAGGTATGTTTTAATCTTAATTTCATTTCTCCAAAGTTTCAAAATAATTGGATTATTAATTTAAGAGTAATTAAGATTTAATATTTTAAAACTAAACCTAAATTAAGGAAAAATAACCCAATAAAATTTGGGGATTTTAATTTCTATGGATTCCTCTCATCAAGACGAATCCATAGAGCTTTTATTTAATTTTTCTTATTTTTCTTTGATTTGTTATGATTTTTTAAAGTTTTTTGAATTTTTTTAAATTAATTAAACCGTTAATCAACGATTTTTTAACGGTTTTAAGTAACGGGTCCCACGCGATCTAACTAAATCGAGCGGGATTAGTTTTGGACCGTCCAATCAAAGATCGGATGGTCGATATTGATCCAGGTTACGACAGCGCGGTCCGGGATGGCCGATCGCACACGTTGATCCGGTTTGATCCGGGACCGTTCGATCACGATCGAATGGTCCGATCACCCCGATCCTAAAGGGCTTTAATCAATTAAGTAGATCCGGACCATCCATCTCTTTAAAAGAAGGACGGTCGAAGTTCTCCGATCTGCGGGCGAGGACCGTCCAACTTGTTTTGCTAATAACTTTTGATCTACACAACCAAATTGGATGATTTAAAGTACAACATGATCACTGAAAGATCCTCTTTTAATCCAATATAGCTTGATCTCATTGGAGAACAACCCTTCTATGGAAATGATCAAGGGCTTTTAAATAGGGGTTAATGGCATACCCGATTTAGGGAGCTTTAGACGTTGAAATCAATTCCACTAGCTTTGTTTCTTCAAGGTAAAGTCCAGCTCCATAAGAATTGAGCTAATTCCTTGTGGGTTGATCTCTTGCCCAAGCTTTAGATTGAATTTTTGATTTTGGTGTTCCCAATGGTTGAGAGCACTTGGAAGAAAGGGGGGATTTTGTTTGGCTTCGGATTTGATGTGGAATGGTGTCTGTGTGCTTTTCTTGCCTTGAGAGAGTGTGTATGTCTTTTTTTTCTCCTTGGCCGAAACATCATATATCATTTCTATTTTTTTTTTTTTTTGGAGAAGCCAACTCTCTCTTGAAGGCAGCCTTCATTGGCAGCCATCACTTGAAGGCTGCCATCCTCTTAAGAGGTGGGGATAATTTTTTTCTTCTCTTTTCCATTTTTTTATTTATTTTTATTATTTCCATGCAATATGACATTATCATCTTAGTTTGAATTAAGTATGATATGCTCAAATTAATCTCAAAATAGATTTGAGATTAGATTTAATTGCATTTGAGTTTTCTTAGAGATTTGAGATTAACTTTTTTCCTTTTGAATTTGTTTAGTTTATTTTTATTTTTATTTTTTTATTTTTTTATTTTTAATACCATAATGTAATTTGATGATCAATTGCATTATGATTTAATTAAGCCATTTAATTTGATTTTAAATTTAAATTCATTTTAACTCATTTTGCTTAAAGTGGGTTAAGTATGATTTCAAATGAGTTCAAGTGATCAATTTAAATTCAAATAAAATGGGTTTTCTTTTCTTCATTTTAATTTGATTTATTTGAGTTAATCCAAATTGAAAATTTGGATTGATTCTACCTATATCACATAGGTTAGAACAAACTCAAAAAGATTTTCTAGGACACTAGGTGAGGTGTCCTAAACATTGAATTAAGAAAATCCTATTTGAGATTAGGATCTCTCAAATGCCAAATTAACCTCATCCAGAAATGAGGTCAACAGGGATAAAAGACATAGGGCTGAAGAGAGAGAGCCCAAAAAGGATATTTCATGTATAATCTTGCATAATCTCGAATGTTATCAGTTCCGGCACATAGACCAAATGATACAATGCAAGCAAAAGTTCATAGATTCATGGAGATATAGAATAACATATAAGTTATCATGCTTGCATATCCATCATTTGAGTCTTCGACAATTATTCCAATAATTACATATCCAATTTGATCGATGGATGAATATGCAAGCATATGTTTCATACTTGTTTAAGTAAGAGCAATGAGATTTCCCAATATGATGCTAAGAATAGCTCGGATTTCTAAAAGAAGATGCCATTCGGTCGATGAGAAATAAAAAGGAATATCAAAAATTGCATATCAAGTCAAGCAGCTACTTTCAAAGTAACAAAAGAAAAGAAATGACCGGAGTGGAAGAGTCAGAGTCAAAAAGAGGATTCCTCACTTCTTTCTCTCATTCAAAATGTGCATGAGACTTTCACCTCATATGGCTCCTGAGTGACAAAAGATAGAAGAGTAGTTCTTCTTTCTTTTTAGATTACCTTCCTCGCATATGTATAAGACCGAATCCATTCAATTTCTAAAAAGGATTACTAATCCTTAACTTTTTGAGGAATCCTTCATCAGTGGTTGTGAATGAGTAACTTTTTCAATCCTTTCAACCTTGGTTCCATAGGAGCAAGTTAGAAAGATTGAGAAATAGAACCATCTGATTTGATTCATTCTCCATAGTCATGAGATGATCATCTTAGGGTGATCCTTTTGTCAACGGATGTTCCTATTACACCCATAGTCTCTAAAGGATGAGAACCAACTATGTAGCATCTACATCAATAATTCAAGTATTGTATATGTCATTAGTCTGATCTTTTGTAGAACTACCTGTAATAATGAATTGCAATAGGAATTTGTTTATCATAAAGAGATTCATTGTTCCTGACCCTGCTTCACCTTAATTATTATTTGAACAAAAGGATCACAATAAACTTTTGGTCAAAGTGATGTCTTGGTCTGAGCATTTCTCTTCTATATGTCTATGGAGTTTCAAAAAATCCAAACATCTCAGAGATAGATATATAGCTAGGAATTTGTCGAACGAACTGCACTCCTTCAGATAA